>JAZGTJ010010005.1:0-18656 GCA_036877575.1 Botia almorhae | reverse complement strand
TGTCTAAGTGTATTACTTATGTAGTAGCCGGAGCAGGAGGAAATTATTTGACCAATGGCCATAATGCAAATCACTAAGATTTCAGGATATCAACTTTTGTGTATCATCCTCGAAAACAATAAAAGGAAGTGGTACCTTTCATCACATGTTTCATCATATTATTATTTCAGTGTCAGTCTTGACAAGTGCAGTGACAGTATGGGGCCTAAACCCTGATTGTCTTATATGGTGTTACGTGGGCTTGTTGTATCTTTAGTATTTGTGGATGACGCAATCTTTAAGATTGAACAACCACGTTTGTGTGTATATTAAAAATGCATAAATCATGTCAAAATTGAAATCTGAAAGAAATCTGTATTTTATTTTTTCTTATTTTCATTTTCCACTAACAGACCCCGAGTCTCCTGTCCAAATCCCAGTTTGCTCTTGTTTATTTATTAGGTGTTTATTTAGCAAATACTTTTGGTTCAAGGTGACTTCAAGTACACTGACATTCCTGAGGTTCCTCCACTATGATCTCTGAAGTTCTATTCGGTTGCTACATGGAATTGAACTTGAGACCCGTGTGTTAGATTTAACCGTTAAGATTTCTTTCATAATCTACAAATAACAGCTGCTCCCTAGATAATCTCTTAGTTCATTTTTTGATGTTTAACTGTCACGGTTATTTAAACTTCTGCATGTCTAGAGAGACTCTGGAAGTTCACGGTATCGGGGCTCTTTTACAAACATTATGTAAAAAAAACTTAAATGGCCTTCTTGTGCTTCCGAAAGCTGAGTTGCGCCTTCAGGCACAGTATATGCAGATTTTAATATCAGCCAGAGTTCAGGGTTTCCCCTGTAGGCTGTTCATGCAGTGCATATAGTGGAGGCTAATTTAACATTATTTAAGTGGAGGCAGTTCTGTGGTTATGAAACACAAGCTGTTGAAGGTAATGGTGTGAAAATTTCTGAGTCATTTTTGTAGAAGTCACAATATTTTTTCATTATCCGTGCATATTGTCTCACATTTTGTGACCCTCGCGGATTTGTGGATTTTTTTTCCAAGGAGTTTGAAATTTGTTAAATTCAGAGGAACTTTACAATTAATATTTGCAGGGAGCAGAACAAACATGATATACCTGAGCCCTTCTTTAACTTTTTTATAAAGCTTTAGTTGGATTTTTAAAGGTCATTTTAAATTCACAAAGCTGCCAAGAGCCACTTTTGGCAGACAAATGTAAATTTTTTAGCTCCTTCTCTGTGGTCTACTTTCCTGTATTTTTTAGTGAGAATTCCCTGTATGTATCCTATTTTCCACCCTTCCTATTTTTCCTCCCTTCCTTCCATAAAGATGTAAAACCTCTATAGTACCAAATGTGCATCCATTGTTATCAGCTTAATTTGATACTATACTTAAATACAGCTCAATATACAATTAAAATATGCTATTAGTGAACACTGTGTTTGGAAGCACACTGTCTATTTTCCCCTTCTTATTACAGTATTTGTGGTTTTGAGGTATAGGACAACTAGGCGACTGTTGTATGTCTTACAGCTAACTGTAAAACTATTAAAAGTTGATAGGTTGTTATTGTTTATTTGTTTGCAACCTGATTGATGGTTCCTTTACAATGTGCTCAATAAACCAGGTCCATAAGAAACATCCACGGCGAGAATATAAACTGGAGTTTAAGCTTATTCTTTCTGATTCATGTTTTCAAATATGTAATTTTTATCTGAACCTTGATATTTGCCACCCATTGCATCAGTCTTCAGCCAGTAAAACAAAAACACTATTTTTCTTAGAGTGTCTGTGTCTGAGCAAATTTTGTAGCTCTTCTATAGTTAAGGTGATGTCCAGTTCTTTGGACATTACAATGCATTAAAAAAGCAGAATTAACTACAATTGTATTTAATTTCTGCTATGTCAGTTTAATGTGAAGACAATTATAAGTATAAGCCATTTGCAGGTACTGTCTACTTTCCAGAGAGTGTCAATTCTGGCAACTCCAGCGTTTAAAACATGGTTAAAATGACATTCATTACATTTCATTCATTCATTGCTAAAGACATTTTGATGAGAAGAGAGTGATAAAAAAAACTGAACCAATATTTTGTACATGTTGCTTCTTTAATCTGTTTTTAATGTCGCAGCTCTGCAGCAGGGTTGTCTTAAAACATGCCTGAAGCCATAACTCCATGTCTCAAAGGCAGGATGTAAATTCTCTGAGTCACCTGACAGCTTTGGTCTCCACAGATTGCATTTCCTATTGGTGATTTTTCCACATAACTCAATAATCAAGTCATCAGGGTTGTGCCATTGATCTCTTCAGATATGTGCAGCAGGTGGAGACTGGCATCATACAGCAAATTAAAATCACAGCATACCGTCTGAGACCTGAGAAACTGTAGTACAATCTCATCTTTCTACCCTGAATCCTGTGCTCAGGCTGAAAAACAATCTCAGTTTGAGGCATAAGCTTTAAATTCTTCTAAAATGTGTGTAAAATTGGTCATTTATTACATAAGTGCAGTAGGTATGATACGATTGGACAATATTGTAATCTTGTGATTGCTTTTGCACCTTTATTGTGTATTTCATTTGACTATCCATTACAGTAAGCTGGTATTAGGTGTAACTGGTTGTTCTACAATGTGTTTCATTAACACACGGCAGGCTAAGCACTCCAATAATGTTAAAGCCTAAAATGCCATGAGCTGATTGTCAATAAACTGTTATGATCCAAGTGTGGGCTAAACTGTCTCTAATCTCCAGGCTGATCCAGGAGGAGAAGGAGTCGACGGAACTGAGGGCAGAGGAAATCGAAAACCGTGTGGCCAGCGTGAGTCTGGAGGGGCTGAATCTGGCGCGGGTGCACCATCCTGGAGCCTCCATCACTGCCTCAGCCACCGCCTCCTCCCTGGCCTCCTCCTCCCCTCCCAGCGGACACTCCACCCCTAAACTCACCCCACGCAGCCCCGCCCGTGACATGGAGCGTATGGGGGTCATGACACTGGTATGCAAGCATACACTATATACCATGCCTATAAATACCACCCATACATACTGTATATATTACCCTATATATCCTCCATTAAAATATGGTGCTTTAACAGCCTATATTTTCATGTCACACAAAGCCTTTTGTAAAGCCTCAAAACCAGTTAACTCATAAATGACTCAATGTAATGCTATGTAAAGTAATTTATTTTACAGTTGAGTACGTTCATGGCTTGGACTGTCCATTACCAGGCGCCAACATGCTAAATTTCATTGTTTTCTGTTCCCGCAGCCCAGTGACTTGCGGAAGCACAGGAGAAAGGTACTTAACATGTGACCCGTTTGCTAAGGAGCTTGTGGTTTCGTTTTTATATGCAGAATAAGAGTAAACCATTTTTGTTTCAGTTTTTTGAGTTTAAGAATTGTCTTTGTTTTGCCATGCATTGAGCTATTGCTCCACAGGATATTAAAGTGGAATATTGTGGAAAATAGGAAGAGGAATTTACAAAATCCCAATTTAGAAAAATGGCATATCTACAACAGTGGAATATCATTATTCCAAAACACTAATTATCACATGACTATCAAAAATGCACTTCCCAAACACTGTTAAAAAATTCAGTAAGTTGCAGTTATAAGTTGCTATAATTTCTAAATAAGTTAAACAACAAATCAAGATTTTAATTTTGATATCGAATTTGGGTTCCAGTTTACTGCTTTTGCACCAAAGTGCATAAAATGACAGTTTATTAAAACATAATAAAATTCCATCACATATTCTACCACCTTACATTCAAAGTCTACATCCTGTTTGCTCTATGGAATGGCAATATCTGAATCTAAATATCTGAATATCGCTCAACCCCAAAGAACAGTTTTGTTTTTGTCCCCTCGTAGATCGCAGCCGTGGACGAGGACGGTCGAGAGGACAAAGCCACCATCAAATGCGAGACCTCTCCACCCCCCACACCTCGCCAAGTCCGCATGACACACACGCTGCCTGCTTCCTCTCACAACGATGCTCGGTGAGAGCCAGTCACATGCTTTCCTGTCGCATTCTGCCAGCAGTTTTGCTGATGTCTGTTTTGATGTCTATTTGTGCTTGTCCCCAGTCTGACAGCTGCATTAGAGACTGAGGCCAGCGCACTGAGCAGTGTAGCCAGCAGTCAGGACTCCCTCCACAAGCAGCCGAAGAAGAAAGGCATCAAGTCCTCCATCGGACGACTGTTCGGGAAGAAAGAGAAAGCCAGACTGGGACAGCTGGGAAAAGAACTTGTGGGGCCAGGACAAGGTAGAATACAGAAACAAAGCTTCAAGAAAACACAATTGTCAGAGAGTTGTTATTAAGTTTGTATTAACATGCCAAAACTGTGGGTCTATAGGGCAGGCCGTTACCCTGAAAACTTTCAAATATATATGTATACTGTATAAATATATAAGTGTAAATATATACAGTGATAAAATATAGATAATATAATGCATAGCTGACAAACATATTAACTTTCACATCACACACAAGGAATATCAAAACAGAACATCAGAAAATTACTTTCCGTGTTTACTGGGGAATTGCAACAGTAATGCATAAACTAGAAGTTCATCCATTTAGAAAAGTAGATCCACAGCTAAAATAAATAGACAACTTAACACGCTAGACACTGTTTAACACATTTATGTATAGCTAAATCTATACGTATATCATATAAATAGCTTTGGAGAAGCTGTTTAAATCGCGGTATGTATAATGTTTTCTGCTACAAACTGAAGGACGAGTTATTTTCTGTGCTGATCAACAAAAGCAATGCAATATTATTAGGTGATGGACTAATGACTCTTCCCCATCAGTAGGGAATGTTTCTGATCCTGAGCTTATGGGTCAGGATATTGCAGTGGGAAAACTGGGAACTCAGGCAGAGAAAGACCGCCGGCTTAAAAAGAAGTGAGTACATAGTAACAATCCACCTTTTAGCACATTCACATTAGATGTCCCACAGAACCAATTTCTATGCCCAGTTCCTGCAAATCAAATGAACTGACACTGCACCTTTATTCCTTAGCTTATAATAACATATATACAGTGTTATGATACTGTTATGTGTCACATGTATCTCTCAAAAACCAGTAATATCAAACAAATGACCCATTTGGCTGCATTGTAGTGCCTTAGGCCTGAAACATACTCTATGCAAGATGTGAATGCTTGCCGATACTTTGCATGCTTGCGGTCCTGTTGCATTAATAAACTCAGTACTCAAGGGGGCGATAGAGTTACCTTTAAATGTCAGTGCTATTAAACTAGAATTATTACTGTTTAGCTAGCTAGCTATAGATATGTAAACAACCTGACTACAGTAACTGATTTACATGGTAAGACTCTCTTCAAACTGCCGTAACAATAAAAGATACTATTGGGTAAGACTTACATCTGTTTAGGTTATGTTTTGGGCCTTAAGAGAAGTGAAAGTTTAGTTTCTCCACTACAGTCCAGGGTCAAACGCTTTTAATGGTGAAGTGTGTCCTTTTTACTATAGACAACTATAGAAATAAAGTCATTAGCTGTAGCATTTCTTAAATAAGTATAATAAAGCCATCAAATCATTGCTCTGTTTGTTTGAGCATCCTGACTGGCCAGACATGCCAATATATGGCTTGAGTTTGAGGCGGGACTATCTTAGTCCCAACCAATGGTAGATGGGGGTGCGTTTGGGAAACAAAGTCTCTTTGTAAACAGCAAATATTATTGCAGTTCTGTTTGCCACTAAAATGACATTCTTCACCTTTATAATATCTTACTACACTCCACGCTGTTTTCAGTGATAATACAGTTTACGTAACTGTTTACAGTAATAAAACTGTATATTTTTATGCCACATAGTGCATTGTTCGAACTGTGCAATTTCCTGAACTTGTATGATTGCCGTTTGTATTCTGTGTATTAACATAAGAATTGTGCTGTGCCTTTTATAGCAGGATTGGGAGTTTGTTGCATACTTGGATGTGTTTGATGCCTTTGAAGCATGTGTAAAGTGCTTTGCTGCAATCACATTTCTTTGCCTTGGTGCTTATGGATGAATGTGACCGTTTTATGTAATTTGACTTGTGTTGGTTTCACCCATCGCGGCGCCGTGCGAGGCGGACAGCTCGCCACCGTTTTCATCGCACAATCACTCTTTCTGCATGCTGTATGATTAAACCTTTCAAAAACAAGTAGATCTGCTCAATTGTTACGGATAAGTAGACATCAAACTTTCAAAAAACTAGTCTGCTCTTCCCTATGTGAGAACAATCTCTCGCTAGCGATGCACGTGACCGATCCGAGATGTTTTCTGAAGTTCACATACAGTATGCTCAATAACAAGCTTTTAATTTTGTCTTCCATCGCTTTCTCTTTTTCTTTTGTCTTTCTCCTTTTCTCCTCATCTGACTGTATCAGCGGGTAAGTTTGGTTTATGTTGCCGAGACTTGCTGCATTTTCCACTGTCAGCTCTCTGTCCGTGTCTGTCGTCATGCTCCTAAAGTGTGTGCCTGTGTCTGTCGTTGCGAGGGGGTCAGACACATTTCCTTTCTGTCCATCTACAGACCCCCACTTCTGCCTACTTTATCATTTCAGTGTACGTGTACTTCTCCCCCTCTGCAGTTCTATAGAGGATGCATCTCTGCCTGGAGAGAGAATGTGTGCCTTTATAACAGACCTGTTCTTGATCTGCCATACCGAGGCCTTTTCTCCTGTGTACATGTGCGTGTCCGTGCGTGCGTGCATTGTGTGCCGTAATTCAATAACCAGGTCTCATCTCTGGTTATGGACTGTCAACTCATTGATTACTTCCCTGCTCTGTTTCTTTGGTTTCGTTTTCTGTCATAACTGTTTCTCTCCCTGCTCAGCTACAGTATGTTCAGAGGATGTCCCTCATACACATTACAGTTAACCTGAACATATTCAACTCCACATTTACACGTAAGGAGAGATACATTATCATCATTACCGCCACCACAAAGGCCTTATCATCTTTACGGCAGACAGAAACGAATATTTGTATCCACCACATGGTTTTGCCACTGACGTGCTGCCGATGCTGGTGACGCAAGCCCGGTCCGGCCCCTCTAACACTCTGTTATTTAACAAGTTGTTATAGATGCGGTCTATCTGAAATAGTTCATTTTACAATAATAGACAGGCATGCAAATCAACAAAATTAGCAAAAATTTATGTTAACTGTGAAACCACGTCTATTCTAAAATAAGTAGCATATATATAGCATATAACAGATATTCTGTTTCCACTTACAGATAGTTTACTTCTATCTGTAAACTGTACAGTACTATCTGTATCTGCTCATATGACCAAGGCACATTAATAAAATTCATTTATTTTAGATGCTAAACGTGTTCCTAAAATTATGAGAAAGACATAAAAATCAAAACAGTGCATCATGTTTGTTTTTGGGCAAACACTATTTGTCTTCACTTTGCACTACGTAAAAATCTTTTCATCCTGACTAATCACTGGGTTCAGCACCAGTTTCGGCAACATTTTGGTGGATGATAGATATATGACTGGTCACATCTGCAATTTTGTGACCGAAATTACTCTGTGCAAACAGAACCATAATCACTCACTACAGCATGTGTTAAATGTGTTCAAAACCCAACATGCCATTCAAGTGTCCTTACTTTAGATCCCAAACATGTGGTTGGAGTATAAAGTTGCTCACTGCAGGAGGAACATCCAACTGTCTCTCCAAATATCCATCTACCACACAATACTCACTCCACTTGCTCTGTAGGGCAGCCCTAAGAATTCCAGGAACGTTCCACAAAATATGAAGTTATATGTATTTAATGACAGAATGTCATTGGTTGGTTAATGGGTCCCTGGAGACCCATTACAAGTATCTTGTAAGTAGCAAGTGGACAAGTAACTAAATAAACAAGAAGCTTTTCGTCATTCCGACATCAGGAACGAGAACAGTCCAAGTTACAAAATGACATATTTCCCAGTGGAGAACTTTGAGGAAGTGCGCACGAAAGTCTAAGAGTTTACGATAGCGGCCTTGTTGTAAAGCGCAAATATTTATCAAGAAAAACACAGAAGGAGGTTCAAAGGAAATTGTGTTCCTGTTCTCCCTTGATAAGTCACGATAGCCGAGTTTCCTGAAGTTCTGAACGCAGTTTGTTTTTAAAGGTGAAGATCAGGTCACAGCAAGAAAATGTCACAGTATCTTTATCTACGAAACAGGAAGTTTCGGTTAGCTTACGTCCCAGCAGGAGTTTCTTCCACCACGACTGTGTCTTTGATTCTTACCCAGAAGCGTAGACTCAGTTTGAGAGACACCATTAAGTAAATTACAGCGACATAAATGCAAACAGACTAGTTTATGACTTTAGGTGTTGCTTACCTACAGAGATTATATACAGAGAGACGTGCATTTGTCATGCCGCATGCTGATCTGGAAGCAGCTTTGAGTACGAAATAAGAAACTTTTGCATACAGAGTTAAATGTTGATCTGATCACAGATAGTGGCCAGTAAAGGGCAGGAAACCTGGAAGAGAGAGATAATGCATCTTTCTTTCTATATCTGTGTTTTCTCTTTCTCTGTTCAGCTGATTATCTCTTAGGTGGGCTGATTCTGTCGTTCTACTTATTTGTCTATCTCTCCCTGTCTTGCCTTTTCTATTCCTCTCTTCTCTCTTTAGGCACGAGTTGTTGGAAGAAGCCAGGAGAAAAGGATTACCCTTTGCTCAGTGGGACGGCCCTACGGTTGTTGCGTGGTTGGAGGTGGGCGGCACTCGTTGGCGGCAAAACAAATTGAACAGTTATTAAAGTTACAAAAAGTTACAAAGGTTACAAGAAAGATTATAGAATATAATGCCTCATGAATATTAAGTAGTTGATATGACATTTGCCCAATAGTCCTACCTGATTTGATGAGAGTCAGGTGCTCATGAACAGGTGCTGCTAGCCATTTTGCCGCTAACAGCTTCTGCTTGGTCCTGAAGTTGTCGTTGTATTTGGCTGAGCACAATGAGATATTTATATACAATAAAATGAGTAGATGGCTGTTCCTCTAAAGAGAATGTCAATGGTTCTTGCTGTGTTCCAATATATAAAAGATATGATTTTGTTATGTTGCTATATGATTGTTAGACATGCTCAGACCTATGATTATTTCTTATGGAGCTGGCAGGGTGAAGGTGGGGATATAACGGGGCAATGAGATGGCACAAAAGACTGTCTTTAATGTTTCTTTCCGGCATGGATCAACAAGCACAATAATGACACTGTGTGACTGAAATGTGTGAGATGGATCCTGGGAATTATTTGTCATCTTTGCCACTCAGTGACACAGTTGTTGTATTGTGTGTTTTTTAATAGCAGCTAAACAAAGGGCAAAACTGTATTGACATATCACAAGACTTGTATATTACTAGCACAATACATATTGAAGTTTAATGGTTTAAATCAACAGTGTGGTTAAAAAATCTCTAAAATGATTTTTTGTTTACTTACAAGATCATTGAAACTTAATGAAACACTAGGACATTTCAAACCTTTAACTCATATTGTAGGCGTTCCCCAAAATGGACGATAGTATACTGTGCCTTACCCAACACATCAAGCTAACTTCCTGTGCATGTCAAACCAGTTCATGGTTACTTTAAAGGTAATGTAGGTAAAACTCTCTTTTATTATTAATATGCATAGGCAACTGTACAGTAAGGACATCATTATCAAAACACTGCTCTGAATGTTGAGCATCCCAACTAGCCTGACACAAAGATAGTGGTTCAGCCAATGGCATGAGGTTAGGGCGGGGCTTTCTGTTTCTCTGACCAGTGTACCTGGAGGAAATGTTCAGGGCAACCTGCTTGATAACTGTTGATCATTTTACGTGGCAGTGGCGCCACCTACTGGTAGAGCTTGAAATTGATTGCGCTCTAGTAGATGCGAAGTGTCCCTTTACTTGTGTGCTGTGTTACATGTTTCTGTGTAAATATGCTGGTGTGTTTGTGTTCTCAGCTGTGGCTGGGAATGCCAGCGTGGTACGTGGCGGCATGTCGTGCCAATGTAAAAAGCGGTGCTATTATGTCGGCCCTTTCGGACACTGAGATCCAGAGGGAGATCGGCATCAGTAACCCGCTGCACCGCCTCAAACTACGCCTGGCCATTCAGGAGATGGTGTCGCTCACCAGCCCCTCTGCTCCCCCCACGTCTAGAACCGTGAGTACATGCACGCACACATACACACAAAATACCATTACAGCCTGTGCTTTTCTATTACATACATTTTATATGTAAGTATGACTAATTAAATCGTATAGCAGATATTGACTTAGTTAGGTGACAGAGTTTAACTTTAAACTGGTAAAGGCTGATGTTGCCTCGCCATTGTTTACATCCTTATTGTCGATCCCAGCTATATTTACTCCTGTGCAGCTTTCTGATTTTCTGTCGTCATGGTAATTGTGTCTAGCTTTCAGCACAACAGCTGAGCTGTGATGATACTGTGTAATCAAAGAGCAAGACGCACACATCCCAGCAGCCCAACAAACTGCAGCTTATGAATACTGAATTACTTTATCTGTTCAAATACATTTTATGTCCCATCCTAATATGCAAACACAGCTATATATAAGCCATTTGTAGCTTAATTTATTTAAAATTAGTCTCTGACATTTTTACAACATGGCTCTGTTTAAGCATTCCAACAAAATGAACAAAATCCGTAGGTTTGGAATGGGAATGTTTTTCCAAACAGAGGAAGACAATGAGAGTGTTTAATAACCTGGTTAACTTTCTTGCTACGCTAGAGGCTCCATATTTAGCTTTAACAAAATGTGTGGAAAGTTTTACATACTTAGCAGTCACTCTACTAACTACATAAAGCAGCAAAACATTCTGCATGTTGCAATGCATTTACCCCTGCAGCGGTTTCTGATACATGTTTGTCTTCAGTTTGCTTGTGTCGTCTCAAGCTGTTGACTCAGTGGGCGGGTCTTGCTAATTATCTGACTGTGATGCTGTAACACTATTGGCTTACAGTGCTGCTGCTCTTCTTCTTTAACACTGCTTGCCCTTCCTGTTGGATTTGCTGTCATCTCCGCCCACATAGCCGTCGGGTAATGTGTGGGTAACCCATGAGGAAATGGAGACCCTCGCTGCCCCCTCGAAAACGGTCAGTCACATCATCCTGTTTTCCTCTCTTACAAAACATCCTCTTGTATTTTCTCTCTCTTTCTAACCCTTGTTTTATGGACTTGACTGAAAATACTGACTGAAAAAATAACTTTCCTGATATTCATTCCTGATCTTATGCATGATTCATCAGTTCAATTTTTTTCTTTAATTGTTCATCAAAAACACATCACAAATGATTAATTAATGTTAACCAATAGCCAAATAGCTATTTAGTAAGTGTTTAGGCTACTTTCAATACTTAATAATACTTAATTTAATACTTAATAATTTAATGTCAGTTAACATTATAGTCTTGTAACAAACCTTGTGGCAATGATAGCAAATAATGATACGTTTTTCAAAATGTCATTTGGGACATATTGAGATGCATCAAAGGAGTTTACAGAGAACACCGGTCCTCCACAATCTCACAAACTCACGTTCAGGTTTGTCTCTAGGCTCAAATCTCTGGATTTGATCTGATCCTGCTTTACAGAAGCTAAATAAGAGCGAGCATCAAATAAGACAGCATAAACACATTGTGCTTCTTTAATCAGCTCGTTTATCTTGCTATTACACACAGATGTAACGATCTTTAGATGGGTGAAATGGAAACGATAGAAGCCCATATTTCCCGTATATTGTTACAACGACGGCAAAACCGCAGCTGAATAATGTTCCTGCGTTCACATCAGATGTAATCAGCGCATTTGAGATCAGTATCGCAATCTGTTACTGCCCACCTCTCATCAGCATAACAGTCACAAAACAAAGGAAAACTATAGATTGCAACATGATAAAACCGATCCAACTGAGGAAGTACTATAGTGTTATAAGAAGCATAATCCAATTAGCCTATTTAAAAATGACACAGAAGTGCTGGGGGCTTTTTAATGCACTGTACATCTGTCAAACGTTCTGTGGAGATTTTTTGCGTGGGACTGCTGAGAATATCTGAGAACATTATTCCAGGATGAAACACAATTATGACAAATAGCACATACAGTGCCGTATAGTGCAGGTCAGTAATACATGAGGCACCATTGCACCAACTGAATGTGCACGCATGCTGTGTGCATTTGATTACAGTGTATCTGAACTTGTGTGTGATGTTGAAGTGTCTTGTATACAGTATATTTGCATGTCTGTGGCACTGTATATATTTGAATGGGTGGTTTCATTGGATTGTCACAAAACAAAATATGTGTTTGTATTGTGTGTATTTGTACTTTGTGTATGTGTGTATTTGTATGCGGTTGTAATACTGTAATACTGACCAAATCACTTTATTATTTTGCTCCTTCAGAAGTCAGAATCAGAAGAGGGAAGCTGGTCACAGGTGAGATAAAAAACATAATGGGTAATAAAAAATCAGGTAAAAAAGAGGAAGTGGGTGGAGCATCAAAATGGATGGGTGTGGTTTACAGGAGTTTTCCTTGTATAAATATCTGAGATATTTGAATAACGAGTATTAACTAATGTAGTATATGATAATTAGGCATTACCAGCTACCGTCCTGTAAAAAAACAAATTGGAAATTTTGTGCACTGACCAAATTAGCTCCTCCGCCTGTGTTATTAGACACTGGCATATGGGGACATGAACCACGAGTGGATCGGAAACGAGTGGCTGCCCAGTCTAGGTCTACCTCAGTACCGCAGCTACTTCATGGAATGTTTGGTGGACGCACGCATGCTGGACCACCTTACCAAGAAAGACCTCAGAGTGCATTTAAAAATGGTGGACAGCTTCCACAGGTAAACACTAGGTCATTCTACTGCCACCTTTAATGTAGTCCAAGAATTCTTGGATCAGCAGCATGTTGTAAAATGACAATTCTTCCATCATTTACGCAACCTTATGTCACTCCAAAACTCTATGACGCACTTATTTACTGTAACTGCTTGATTAACGGTAACAGAACCAGCCTCCAGTACGGTATCATGTGTTTGAAGAAGCTCAACTATGACAGAAAAGAGCTGGAGAGACGCAGAGAGAGCAGCCAGCATGAAATAAGAGGTAGACTTATTTTTCTTCACCTGTCTGAGGTGCTTAAAGGTCTGACAGAAGACTGCATGCACACAGAACCACGCATGCTTGTATAGTGAGTTTCCAAATGCTGGTGAAACTGGTGTAACTTCTTGCCGCATACAGTCCACAGCCAGTTCATATATGTTCAGTTATGGGGCGTAAACTTCAACTTTACCTCTTACATGTAGATACGGTATTATAGAGAGAACTGGATTTAGCACTTTCACCAGTCATGTTGAGTTTACACAAAATGACTATTAGATATACATCATAAAGTATGAATTAGGGACAAAGGAAATCACTCCTGTTGGTTTCAAATATAACAGAATGCCTTGTATGGTGAAAATTATTTAAATGTAGTGGATTATTATCAAAAATAGAAATAATAATAATAGAATTAATAAGAATGATTTATTAGGCATTAGATGTTGTCCAGTAAGTGATAAACTTTAAACCAATTTTGAGTTAAAGGTATTCACTAAGTATCTGTAATTAAAGTAATCAATCTGTAATCAATCTTGTGCGCTTTTGCACATGCACGTGAATTTTTATGTGCGCACACCTTTCTCCAGACGTGCTCGTGTGGAGTAACGAGCGTGTCATCCGCTGGGTTCAAAGCATCGGACTCCGTGACTACGCCAACATTCTGTTAGAGAGCGGCGTGCACGGAGCGCTCATCGCCCTCGACGACAACTTTGACTACAGCAGCCTGGCCCTGCTGCTGCAGATCCCCAACCAAAACACTCAGGTTACCACACACATACACACACACTCGATACAGTCACTGTTTTTGGTTAAGGAAGAATATTTGTCATATTTGAAGTCATATTTGTTCTTACAGGCTAGACAAATTCTTGAAAGAGAATACAACAACCTGCTGGCACTGGGAACGGAGAGACGCTTAGATGAGGTGATTGTCATATTTCACTTATAATTAAGCGGCTCTGTTCCAAAACCTGGTGAGCTGCCTTGCTGTGTACTTCCTATGTAGAAAGCATTCTCATTACAATGGAACTTCATGCTGTGACTGTTTTGGTATGCTATATATAGCCAGAAACCGCATTATACACAGTTACATATACAGTGTTATATTTGAATTAATATTTTTCTGTCTTTAATGAACAAGTATATTCAACATTAAGGCTTTTGTTTTTGTTTTGTGTGCCAACTGGGTAGACTTCAATATTTAGTGTCCTGTTGCAATGCATTCTGGGATTGCCATCTCTTTGATGGACACATAGATTTTGTCCAGAAGAAAGTATTTTAATACATAATCATAAGACGAGACATAATTTGGAACTGCCTCGCGCACACATGATACTCTGTTCAGGTATGCATGATAATCTGTTCAGGTACGCAGCTCAGTAAGGTTTGAAACGGAGCCAAAGCAACATTATCAGGCACCAAATCAAATGACTCATGCAGTGTTACGCAACTGCTTAGACGAGGCGTCTAATAGCTCTTTGGTGTAATTCTGCAGTGTGATGAGAAAGACTTCAGAGGACCGTCGTGGAGGAGGCAGTTTCCTCCGCGGGACGTCCACGGGATCAGCATGATGCCCGGCTCAGCAGAGACTCTGCCCGCTGGCTTCCGTCTTACTGCCACCTCTGCACACTCACGCAGACTGCCACCAGAGGGTGAGACACACATCAGCACTCACAGCTGATACACACAGAGTCAAAACTGAAGTGAGGCGAAGAGGTGTGAGACCTTACAGTTATAAAATACAGTTTAGAATGGATTACAAGCATGCTGCCTATTGCGCAGTATATGCTGTCTTTTTAAAAAGCAATCTGATGTGATGCATGTCTTCAAATGGTGATACGGTAGATTGTTGTTACAGTACTTCATTATGTTGCATGTCTGCAAAGAAAATCTAATGTCAGTCAATTTGTGTGCGATTGGGTCAAAAGTTTAGTATGAGTGAAATTTTTCTCTTAAAATTTTTACTTAAACTGAGGTGTGTTAAGGACCAGATAATTAAGCAAAGCAGCCAATAAGAGCCCAGAATCCCAGGGTGATACCTGAGGAAGCTGGTTAATAAAATGCCAGGAGTACATTTTTCAGAATGTTAAAATATGTCATATTGTTTTTACAGTACCCAGAGTTCCATTTGTGTTATTTCATTGTTTTGCATCAGTAAGAGTCAGTAACAATAAACTTTTGACCGTAATGTATTTCCAGTTTGGCGAGTAAAGCAGGTCAACTGGAAATTCCATTTAGTTTTAATTATTCCAGATACACACACACATACACTCTGGGCTGACTGTGTTTCTGTTGTTTTCTATGGACTGCTGCTGGTAGTTCTGTATGAAGTGATGGATGACAGTCCTGACGACATGTATTTGGACTGGTTTCAAGGTCAGATATAATGGAGCCTCATATGGTGTGCCATTCCTGACCCCCCCTCCCCATACTGTACTCGTACCCCCTTTACGTGGTTTCACTGTCTCCTGTCTACTCCTTACTGTCAAATATTGCTGTCTGTGAAGTATAATGCCTACAGTGATGTTTCTTTCTGGACTTGTATTAGATTGTTGGGATGTGTGGCTTGTGTATACAATCGTTGGCATGGTTACAAAACTGGGAAGTAGGAACACTGGGAAGAGTGTACACAGTAGGAACTCTATACCAAAGGCTTCATTGCACTACTAGTATTATTATATTTCCTTTTTATTCCAAGGCTAGGGTGGGATGGCAGGGGCCACAGTGAAGCACTGCCAAAAAATCCATGAATCAAACCCTCTAAGGTCATGCAATAATGACAACATGGATGGACACATAATAGTTGCTATTAAAGCAATATTAAAGATGTCGTTTTTTTGTATAAAGCATGTATGTGCACTCTATCCATTAACAGATGAAGGTTAAATTAAAATTCTACCTGTAAGTAGGGTGACTGGATGTCCAGGTTTACAGATGACAGTCCCAGTTTGCCAAGGTCCTTGCGTCCTGACAGTTTCTTCACATTATGTATCATTTTGCTGTCATCTTTGCGTTTTCAAGTTGACAAGTCAAGTTGCAATCGATATAGTTGCCACGCGTCGTTTCACGCGTTTGTTTCTACTGTTGCATGTTTGCCATTTATGTGTGTGGAACTACAATTTTAATTGTATTTCAACGTCCCACATGTATACTGTACAAGTATTTGATGAAAAGTGCTATCAGTGTCCTGGTTTTAGAAATGTTGTTATTAATTGCCATTGTTTGTTTCTTTGACAGCTCTTCCCCTTCACCAATGATTTTTAATTTATTAATTGATTTTTTATCAATTAATGTGTGGTGCAATGCTATTGCTTGTGTGTGCGTGTTGCCACCTCTTAACAGCCCTCATGCCATCCAAATGACTATGATCCAAATGATTGTAGATCTGCGTCTGCTGATGCCAAACTGTTTATTTAGATATTTAAACGTTTCTCAGACAAAATCTGGCACTGGACTTGCTGTGAATAGTTTAAAAATAGTAAACAGTTTTATAGAAGTTTGGGGTTGTGTTGCAAAGGTCCATCTTTGTTTAGAAATGCAAGAAAGTAAAAAATGGAGGCAGTACTTTTAAAGTTTTTTATTTTTTGGAAAAGTTTTGCGCTTTGTGACTAATTCAAGTCCATTTTCAGGAGGTGACTGCTTAGATCTACAATTTTTAACCCTGTGCTGAAGACATGGCACAGCTTGGAGGTGTCCTTTACCGGACATGCCCAGCTAAGGTCTTGCAGTCTGTAATGAAGTGACTCAGGTGTTAAATGTGGGACCCTGAAAGGTGCAGTGCTCTAAAAATCATTGGGTTGTTGTTTTTTTATGGTAACGGTCTTGGCTATTCAGGTGGCATGTATCCTAGGTTATGTGGTATCACCTAGGATAAGCTAGGAACACCTTCACTGTTTAGCTAATCCTAGCTTTGATGTGCTTTATTGCTAGGCTACATTAACAATTATTCATTTAGTAGATGACTTTATACAAATTGACTAAAAGAAAAGGTTTAACATTACTTGTTAAGGTAACCTTTGTTAATTAGTTAATCAAGTACACTTCAATCCTCCTCCTTGCTAATAGTTGCTAGTCCAGCACAACGTAAACACAGCAAGGACACAGTACAGCTACTGTTAGCTCACAGGAAATATCCTTCTCTAGCTGAGAACATGACAAGCATAGTCTTTTCTAGGCAGAGATCTTTTATCTACATTGAGAAGTCTACACAGTTGGGACCTGCGCTGTGAGAATGGAGAAGAAATGAACAGCTGTCATTGCTGTAACAGTGGTAGGGGGAAAGTTCATGTACTAGATAATAAATCACACTGCTGATCTGTATCTACAAAAAAGTTGGGGCCCGAGTACATAACCTTGATGTACCCTGAGGACAAGAAGATTTTACATTGGTACTGCAAGACAACTTAGTTACATTTTTAGGGCAAGACTAAAAATGGAGTAAAATGCAGTTCCTGTGATAATGGAGTGCCTTCAAGTTCTGTTCTTCTGTGAGAATGATTCACAATTTAAAGGTACTTCTCCAACTGCAAGACTTCAGCAACTGCTTAATTGACGTGAAGCTCTGTATTATTATCTTTTACAAGGCAAACCTGACAAAATCAGAATGTGTGGTCTCATGCTGTAGTGCCTCACTTAACATTCACTGGTGTCTTTTAACATTACCTGCTGGACCCACCTTCATGTGCTGGTTCTTCCTGTAGTGTCTGTGTGGATATCAGCTGGAGACACTTGGGACTGACTGAGTGAATATCCAGCTAACCATGTAATTGTTTTTGAATTGTGTTGTCCTGATCTTTGTGGACGCAACATACAAAAATGAGACATAGAACAGTCCCATCAGGATCTTGTGCAACTTTTCCCAATTACTCCTTGTAATGACTGAATTCTGATGCTATTTATAGTTATTCTGATATACATATATAATTTAGAGTGTTTTTTACTGGAAAATAATCACACTACATATAATTTGTCATTACCATCTTCTGTTGTCAAACTCTACATCTTTATACAAAAAAAGACTGAATACAGTATAATACCGTAGGCCATAGTGATGCTCGCTATCAAATAGAACTCTCTGCAAGATAGCAGCACCCTTTTTTATTGGCCTGATATTGGTTTTACCTGCAAAATCCTGGAAGGACTGAAAAATGAACTTGCTCTTCTATCCAATATTCTTAAGTCTGTACATTGCAACTTAGTGTCTGAATGCTTTCTTCATAGTTGGGCCATCAGCGGTACAGCGTCTGGACAGTTCCACTGTGAGGACCTACTCATGCTGAGAGAAGATAAAGACTATAAGCTGTGAGTGTCTCAGAGCTCAAATATTATGTTGTTTACTTTGTACATGCTTAAGTGTGAACCCAAACCACAGTTGTGATGTCTTGGCACAGTAGTTACACAGTCCTCAGCCATGCACTGGTTATCATATATATATATATATATATATATGATTATATTAATATAATCATATATTAATATGT
>JAZGTJ010010004.1:0-18657 GCA_036877575.1 Botia almorhae | reverse complement strand
CCCAGCTCATTTATTACTCAAAAAGAAGTAACTCAAACCTTTCCTTACTCCAACTTTCTCCTCTTTTCAGGATGGGGCTGCTGTCTGTGGTCTGTGTGTCTCTGCTTTTCAGCTGCGCCGTTGCTGTGGACCGGGGAAATTTTAAAACCTGTGATCAGAGCGCTTTCTGCAAGTATGTCATTCATACTGTCAATCTGTACATTACCAATGACCCCTGCAGCGTAAAACTTTAAAGTTTTTTTTAGACTTTAAACTTTACTTTAAATTTGACAGATGACAGATAATTAATGTGGTATTATATGGACATAAATAAAGTTTATGCAAAAGTATACAATGGTGTTGCGAAAATACTCTTATATAACTTATATAACTTGTGTAGCGTCTGTAAGGGCTCCAAAGAATTAACAGTTCTTGCGTCTCTGTTGGTAGACGTCAACGGTCGCTCAAACCGAGCCAGTCCCCATATCGGGCTCTTTTGGACACTTTGGAGCTTAGTGACTCCAGAATGACTCTCCAGCTCATCAATGATAACAACAAGGTTTGTTTTATGTTTTTCTCAAATTGATACTTCAGAAAAGAAACTTTTGTTAATTCTGTTTAGTGGTGTTGCTAAATGAGGCCTGAGACTAAATTACCAACCCAAAAAGCAATGAGCAGGCAATATCATAGAGAACCATAGCAGCCCCCCGTCACAAGGCCCAGGACAGTGTTCCTGATGACAACCTGGATTTGGCTCAGTTTGTTGTCTTGCTTTTTGCAGGTGAGTTTGCTGTTGGAGCTCTACAGGCTGCAGGGGAACATGACTCGGGTGAAGATAAACAAGCTAAAACCTCTGAAGCCTCGCTTTGAGGTGCCAGACGTGCTCATAGCAGATCCTCCTACTGAGCCGTGAGTGTCCCTCTGATCTGGGACCACACCAGTCAAGCACATGCATGATTTATTCTGCTTCTCTAAGTAACCTCTTCTCATTTAATCTCCTCCTCTTCTCATTTGTCCCCTGTCTGTCTCTAATTTCCTCTCTTTGTGTCCTCTCCAGTCTCTCTCTGTTGTCTAAGGATGATAACGGTGTGGTGTTGTCTTTGGGAGTGGAGAGCCAGAGGTTGATTGTCAGTGCACGGCCCTTCAGGCTGGACATTATGGAGGGGCCTGAAGTGCTGTTGTCACTCAACTCTCGTGGCCTGCTGGCCTTCGAACACCTGCGACTTCGCAAGGACACGTGAGTATTTGCCTTTGTTTTCTCTCCTGGCCCCATCAAATTATTTTAACCCCTGAAATGACAGTTGCAGGGAATCTGGTCATTGAGTCAATGAATCCAATTGCAGTGGCTGTCAATGAGTGGGTCACATGTCTGTTCTAATAGGGTCACAGACATTAGGTAAAAAAAAGATGTTAAATGTAATGCTTAAAATACAACTAGCTAGTTGATGATGCAGTTAGGATAGCAAAAAATATTTATCTACACAAATGGGAGGAGAAAAATTCTTCCAAATTGTTCCAATTGTTGATGTCGAAGGCTGAGCATCCAATTGAACAGTTGTATTTTCAGGATTAGAAGCCAGCAATATTTAAAAGTGGACAGGCTGGACACACTGTTTACATATTTAGACACAAGGCAGAGCTTTTCAGCAGTTGCTCAAGTTAGTGTTTTAATACTTTCCTAACATCAGCTCATCACTTTTGTGATTGATTTCATGTGTCTGATCCTGACAGACAGAGACAAGTAAATAAACCTATTATAAAGTTAACATAATACAAACAATGTTATTGTGTGTGAGTTATATAATTCTTTATTGAAAAATGCTTAAGAGGGTATTTTTTACTAGTGGGCTTAGAGTTTAAGACTCTCTTTGGTTTAATATATCGTTGTGTGAAATGCCTGGGCATCTTTGGGTGCTTTGTTTTCTTCTTTGGATTTCTTTGTTCTCATTATTTTTGTATGCTTTAGCTGAGTTGCGATGACTCCTCCCGTATACATAAAATAAAGGCTAGTTTAATGGAAGCTAAATCAACAATCATCTTTGTTTGTGGATGTATTATCAAAGGCAAGCACAACCAGATGGTGCAGAAGTACAAGACAATGAAGATGAAGCTCAACAGCAGGAGGAAGGAGAGAAGGTCAGTAGCTGTATGTGAATCTATGGGTGTGTTCAGGTTGAGCGCTGCCATGCCACGTCTTCAGTTAGACTGATCCGGTTACTGCAGCCAGTCTGGTTTAGCAACTATCTGCAGCAGTTATGTAATACTGACATCTATTAAGCAGTAAGCCTTGCATCTTTGGGAACTGAAGCTGGAAGTAAAACTTCATCTTTCTCATCAGGTGGAGGAGAAAGAGAGTGATAAGGAGGAGAGCGGTCTGTGGGAGGAGACATTTAAATCTCATACAGATACTAAACCTAATGGTATGTTAATATGCAAATTAAGGACCCCTTAAAATTGCTTGGCAGGGCAGTTTCTCTTTGACGCATTTCATTATGTTATTATATAGATGGTCTCAAAACTAATAGACATGGATTAACAGTCACAAAAACAATTTTGATTGCATTGAGTTTTTACATTTGCACAATAACATTGCAATATTATTGTGCTGCAATTTAGATTAAATTGTACTGCAGTTTGTGTATGAATATTATGTTACCATTCTAATGATTGGTTTGACATCCTTTTCTTAGGTCCTACATCAATTAGTTTAGACTTCTCTTTGCCGGGTGTAGAACATGTATATGGAATACCGGAGCATGCTGACAACCTCAAACTCAAAACTACAGAGTGAGTAGATGTATAAGTACAATACTTCCAGTAATGATTGCATTTACATATATTCACTTAGTGTACGCTTCTTTGAAATGCATGAACAATAACGTACAACTTTTTTGTCTCTTTTTCTAGTGGTGGTGACCCATATAGGCTGTATAACCTCGATGTGTTTCAGTATGAGCTCTATAATCCTATGGCCTTATATGGATCAGTGCCTGTCATGCTGGCGCATAATGCACAGAGAACTATGGGTATTTTCTGGCTTAATGCAGCCGAGACCTGGGTAGACATTAGCTCTAATACAGCAGGAAAGGTAAGAGGTCATTAGGCTATAATATATGTTATTGTAGCTATTAAAATGATTAAATTGGAATGGTATATAGTAATTATAATAGATATTTACTGTAGTTATAGAAGTTTACCCCAAATGCAAAATTACAGACATTTCCATATGCATGTTTAAAAACATAAAGGTAAACTCAAAGTGAACAATTCCTTTAAACGTCTTAAAATCGGTTTCTTTTTGCTCTTTGTAAAAGCCTTCAATGACTCACACATTTCTTCTTTTCCTTACAGACGGTTTTTGGTAAGATGCTGGACTTTGTTCAGGGCTCCAGCGAGACGCCACAGACTGACGTTCGCTGGATCTCTGAAAGTGGCATCATTGATGTCTTCATCATGCTTGGGCCTAAACCCTCAGATGTCTTCTCACAATACGCCTCACTCACAGGTGAATGCCACCTTTGAGCTCTGATTTGCATCAGAACAGGTCTACAGGCTTGAATAAACTACAGGTCTTATGGTTCATGAACAAATTACCAGCAATATTGTGTTTCCCACCCTCTAGGCACTCAGTCCTTCCCTTCACTCGCCAGTCTGGCCTATCACCAGTGTCGCTGGAATTATAACGACCAGGAGGATGTGCAGTCAGTGGACCAGGGCTTTGACCAGCACGACATCCCTTATGACTTCATATGGCTTGACATCGAGCACACGGACGGCAAGCGCTACTTCACCTGGGATCCCCACAAGTTCTCACAGCCTAAAGAAATGCTGCAGGGCCTGTTGGCCAAGAGACGGAAGGTTAGCCACTGTTGTTAGTAAAAACAATTGATGATGTCATTGAAACTCTGAGATTTTTTTTCGTGACAACAGTTATCATTATCTCATTATCGTTATCATTATCTCATATCTAATATCTCATATCTCAATGTCATTGCGTTTGTAGATGGTGGCTATAGTAGACCCCCACATCAAAGTTGACAGTGGCTACAAGATCCACAATGAGATCACTTCTAAAGACTTTTACGTTAAAAACAAAGATGGTGGGAATTATGAAGGCTGGTGCTGGCCAGGTGAGAAATTTGATTTTTAAATGTCACGTAAAAGTCATTTTGTTATATTGTGTTCAGTTGTTATGTTAAGATTAATTTAAATATTATATAACAAATATTTGAATTATATGAACACATATTGAATGACAAATATGGTTTGATTCAATTGATGTGATGTTTCTGATTAGATGCTTAATAAAACATTTGTTTTAACTGTAAATGCATCTTTCATGGCTTTTGTTTTGTCATCACAGGAAACTCTGGTTATCCAGATTTCACAAATCCAGAGATGAGGGCCTGGTGGGCCAGTATGTTTGCCTATGATCAATATGAGGTAAGAGATCTTTGTCCTCTCAAGAGATCTTGAGATCCTTTTTTCAAAAAGAAATTTGTGACCAGTAGGGATGTTGGATCAAATGGTTTTCTTCGTAATGTAATGCTTATGTCAGTATAGTGGTTACAGATACAATTATTCAAGCAGATGTTGTAACAATACATGTAAGAGTTCCTCCATCTCATCTAGGCAGGATGTGGTTTTTCGACTTCATTTCCCTTCTACGTCCTCCAGGGTGAAAACCTCAAAAAATCAGTTTGCAAAAACAATTACAAAGCATCTTAGTGCAGAATAAGCACACAGAGATGTTTCAGGAAAGATGAACAGTAGAACATTTATGTTAATACACAGGTTGTTGATAGACTGCACATACTGTATCAAACTGTATCCAACAGAACCGGTAACGCTACAACACGTGAATATTGTCTGTACACCAACTTCTGGGTTGTGTCATCACTAAGCTGTAGAACCAACAAACCAAGCAAACAGAATCCACTATTCACAAGTTTGTGTGTCGTTTCAGGGCTCAATGGAGAACCTCTATACATGGAACGACATGAATGAGCCTTCAGTGTTTAATGGCCCAGAGGTCACTATGCACAAAGATGCCCTCCATGGAAACTGGGAGCACAGGGACATACACAATCTCTATGGACTTTATGTGGTGAGGAATTCTGCATGTATTATATGTTAAGTGTTTTATAAGGAATGGAAGAGCATAAATTGTAGCAGCGTTTAAATTTTCATACTCTACCACTGCAGTGAGGAGTAATAAATAAATGTTAATTAATTTCCCCTTTTATCTTTGCAGCAAATGGCTACTGCTGAAGGTCAGATTCAGCGGTCTGGTGGAGTTGAACGGCCATTTGTTCTGACCAGAGCTTTCTTTGCTGGCTCTCAGAGATACGGTGAATTTATATTGTTTTTTGTGCATACCTAATGTAAAGCTCAAGGCATATGCTTGTTGAATTATTTAATTGTACAATACATATGTCCTTTGAGAGCAAGACACGTGGGCTTACTGTGTGAGCTTGTGTATTTTGTCAGGTGCTGCCTGGACTGGTGATAATGCAGCTGAGTGGGACCATCTCAAGATTTCTATTCCCATGTGTCTCAGTCTTGGACTTGTTGGCATGTCTTTTTGTGGAGGTCAGTCATTGTTCCAGATATTTTTATTAAAGGAGAATGTGTGCCATTTTGCAATGGTAATGTTTCTCCTAACCTAGATGAAATGCAAAGACAACTATGTTATCCATTCATAGGCTGATTTCCCTTTAATGTGTAAACACTGCCTATGTGGCATTAGTAGAGCATTGCTATTTGTTTGAGCATCCCAACCAGACCAACATAGCAACTGTGGCTCAGCCAAAGTGATACCGTAATTAGGTATATGACATTACCTGTGTGCTTTAACATTTCCATAATCACGGTGGTATTGCTATTTCTATTACACACAGCTGATGTAGGTGGCTTTTTTAAGCATCCCAACACAGAGCTGCTGGTTCGTTGGTACCAGACAGGTGCGTATCAGCCCTTTTTCCGCGCTCACGCCCACCTGGACACACCACGTAGGGAACCTTGGCTCTTTGGCCCAGAAAACACAGCTCTCATCCGGGAGGCAGTTCGCCAGCGTTATGCCCTGCTGCCTTACTGGTATCAGCTCTTCTACAACGCACACAAAACTGGAATGCCAGTTATGAGGTGAGTGATGTCCATTTGGACAATGAGAGTTTTAATTGCAGTTTAATTGCAGAGTTTTAAGTGTAGTCGGATTAATTTATCATGTGTCAGTATATGTCAGTGATACTTAATTTTTAAATTCCATATTAATGCTTTTCTTTTTCTTATCTGATCTCAGACCTCTGTGGGTTGATTATCCCAAAGACCCGGCTACTTTCACTATTGATGATGAGTTCCTTCTTGGTAAGAGATAAAAGCTTGTTAAATCAATCTGAGCTCAGTCATACCTTAAACTGCAGTGCAGCATTTAAAGCTTCTGTTTTTCAGGGAAGGATTTGTTGGTTCACCCAGTCACTGAGGAGGGGGCTCGTGGAGTCACAGCCTACCTGCCTGGAGCTGGAGAAGTAAGATTTGATTGTACATTTGGAACATCTCCCATGTTCTGTGATACAGTTGAATTTAATACTAGAGTAAACATGACTGTATACAATAGCATGTACGTTTAAATTGCTTTGTTTTCTGCATTTAGGTTTGGTATGATGTGCACACATTCCAAAAGCACAATGGCGCACAAAACCTCTACATACCAGTTACCCTCAGCTCTGTAAGAACCTTCGTCATTCAAGGGGAAATGTGTAATTGATATAATATTGTTTTCTGAATAAGGGGTTTATTTTTTTGGTCTGTTCTAGATTCCAGTGTTCCAGCGTGGTGGTTCTATCATCCCTAGAAAGGACAGAGTTCGAAGGTCATCTGCATGCATGGAAAATGACCCTTACACCTTGTATGTGGCTCTTGGTCCTCAGGTAAAAAGCCAGTTTAGTCTGTTTACTAGCCAAGTGAGAGGCATGACAGTGTATAACCCATGTCTAACTTCTACTTTTAGAAATTTGCTGAAGGTGAGCTGTACATTGATGATGGGCATACTTTTAACTATGATAAAAAGAAAGAACTTATTCACCGGAGCCTCACTTTTGCCAAGAATGCTCTCACATCTAGGTATTTATATCTGTCTTTTCCTCCTTTCCTTTCTCTTTTAACCGTTTTGCATTTTTAATCATATAACATTATTTGGACTTCAATAATTTCCTCCGTCTCAGGAACCTGTGCCCAGATTGTAACTTCTCAACTCCTTCATGGATTGAGAAAGTTCTCATTCTGGGGGCCAGCAAGCCGCGCAAGGTTCTCCTTAAAATGAACGGTGAGATCATTTAGCTCTGCTCAACATTGTGGCATTGTCTTTAAAAAGGTCTTCGTGCTGGAGATCAAATGAAAAGCAGTGTTCCTCCTGATCTCCTTTTATTTTTTTATACAGGCAAAGAAACCTCTGTGGAGTTTGAGTTTGACACTTCCATGTCGGTGTTAACTCTTCGTAAACCTGGCATGAACGCTGGGGCTGACTGGACCATACTGCTGCAGTAGGTCACTGGATCTTTGCAGCACCCGGGGACCAGATGAGATGAGATGACTGCTGCACTTGAAAAAAGCACCCAAAAAAAAAAGAGAATTTTACTGTTAATTCATGAACACACAGATACATTGAGCACACACAATCAACATGACAATTCAAAAGCCAATGAATGGTAGAGCGTCAGGGTCAGACGAATTGTTTTTCATTTTAAATGTGGAAGAATGTAATTCACCCGACAAATGCCTTCTTTACCTTTTTATTTAGTGAATAAAGTTAACGTTTAAATTCATTGAACCATCAGGCGAGGCATAAATCTAAGATTAGATGAGTTTAATGTGTTTACATCCTCACAGTGCACATTGAAAATCCAATCATGACTGGGGAGAATTGGTCTTTGATAAATCCTTATTAAATACCAGATGACACATCAGCTTCACGGTTTAATAACATTAATGATTTTAATAACATTAACAAGCTCCAGAAAATGGTTTAACTGCGATCACATTTGCACATCAGGGTTTTTAAAGTTCTGTTTCAAATAATTAAGTCCCTCACTGAAGACTTAACAAACTGTAGATTCTCATGGTTTAGCATGGTTTTTTGAAAGGTAACGTTTTGGTAAGAAATTTTTTTAGAGGAGTAAACCACTGAGTGTGTGGTATAGATTTTTTTGTTGTGTAGAGTTTATTATTTTTTAGTGCACTTATGTTAGGTTTTGGGTAGGACAGAGTAATGTTTTGTTTTGGGTCAGCAAAGCAGAATGAAACGGTCCAGCACTTAAAAATTGTTCCAGTCTAGTTCACTGTGATGTGTGAAGTTAATCATTGTTATCCACTGTAGAATTATGAATCTCTTGTCCAAATGATTGAAGTTAATGTTTTAAACGGAGTCTTCTATCTCTAAAGGCTTTGTGTAAATTCCTGCTCGACCATTTTATGTGATTCCTCTATGTTGCTTGTTTTCCATTTATAGTTTAATTCTATTTTTGAACTGTGACCCTGGAAGCTCTAAAAATTTGTAACGAAATGTAATGTCTATTGAAGTTTTGATAAATGGGTGTTCAAATGAGATGATAATAAAGATTACCTGTACATTCCTAATTGCACTCATTTCTTTTTTTACCCATCATACCCTCGTATCTGTAACCTGCAAGGTTTATTGGGATTTTTCACTTGTACCTTGTTATAATAGCATTTAAAGAACTTTGTATGTGTACTTTTTATAATTTCATTGCTCAAGCGATTAGTGCTTGAGGAAGTTTTGGGAGAAGGTATAGTTATTGATAGTTATTATATATACGTATAGTGTTATTGATGTCTTATCTCAACTTCATACTCAACTTTCCTTTAGATTATCTTTTTAACTTATTTAAACTAACTAAACTCCCACAGGACTCCTACAGAGAGAGGCTGTCCTGGAGAGAGGAATTGTACCAACAGAATAAAGGAGAAGTGGCAGATGGAATTTTTTAGGATGCTGTAAGTTTCACCAGAGTTCTGGTAGAATATGGGCTATATTATCTTCATAGATGTATCTCTTTTCTTATTCACATAAAAAGCTGTTTTTATCCCTGTCTTTCAGAGCAAAAGGCCTTATTTCCAGGTGAAGCCTCTGGACAGAGCCCAGCAGAATTCGTGTAACAGTTACCTGGACTGGGAGACAACAGCAATAGATGCTGTTGGGACCTCTGTGGAAGGAAGAATCAGGAAAAGAGAATGTGGCTGACCAAGAGTACTGGTGCTGTTTGAGTGCTGTCTGATTGTTTGTGCACTCTATGAGGAATTCTGAGATAAAGTAAGTTGAAGAAAGGTTTAGCAGCCTATTGTAAAAAAATCAAGATGATCTGTTGTTATATCTGGTTTGTGTTGAAATTGTCATTTAATTTTTTTTAAAATTCGATGTGTATCACAAAGCTTGTAAAATCCATCCTCCATACAAACACACCATCTACCTTCAGTGGTCCACATTTGAGGAAAAGCATGGTGAGAAAGTTAACTTAGCACAAAAAATACATTGAAATTCAAGGACATTTTTATGGTGATTAGCAATGGTGATTTGAATGAACCAATTGCTTTAGCTACATTTACATTCTGTTTTTGTTCCTGCTTAGGTAATGTTTTAGAGGCAAAAATATAGTTTATTTTAGAAACTATAAAGATGATATTGCAGAGTTTGGCTGCAGTGCGTTTGAGGAGAGTAGGTCATCTTGATGTAGCAGAGTCACTGCTGAAGAAGTGGGTGGAACAGAGTAAAGATAATCCCACAATGGTAACCAAAAACAGTGGCACCCATTGACTTCCATTGTATGGACCCAAAACCACGGACACATTTCTCAAAATATCTTCTTTCATGTTAAGGTTTAAGTTCTAGACATTTTTCTTGCTGTTTTATTTTTTAGTGTGTTCAGTATTAATGAGGAGCATCAGAAGCTGTTGAAAGAACATGATGGAAAGAGAACGGGTGAGTTAGACTACATTAACCAAGAAATCTTTAGTCAGATTCACTTCCTGTGAAAGGTCTTAGTAAGGGGCTGCTTTGTGTTTTTAAAGCGATAGTGACGATTCAAAGATGATGAGCAAAATGGACAATGGATCTGTCATGACAGTGCCTCCACTGATAGCTCCTCCCACTATGCCTCACATGCCAATGACAATACCGCCTCCAACTACAATGGGCATATGGAAGTTATGGCAGCTGGTATCAGGTACAGTAAAGAATGCTGAATTTTCACTTTTATATAGTTAAAGCAGCATTTGCATAATAGGAGGCATTAGCCTCTTAAAGTTTCTAACAGCTACAGTTACTAACAAAACTACAGCTACATTTCAACTGTGTTATCTCATGTCTCAGCAGCAGCAGTAGTATGGGGGATAGTTTAGAACAATGTAAGTACATCACAAGCTATTGACTGATGCTAAATGTTTTTCTCTAAAACACTCGTAAAGCTTGATTATTTCCCCTTCCAAAGCCAGACAAAATGTAAATATTTAATCTAAGATGTATGAGTCTGATGTGGCAAATTTTGTTCGTTAGAAGTTGAAGTTCAGTTTATCAATGTGGTAACAAAAAGACAGTATTTATTATCGTGAAAACTCACTTGGTCCTTTATTGCGAGCAACAGCATTAAGAGAAAATGCAGTTATTTATTTACTTCGTTATATTGATGCTTGTAGAGTGAAATCACTGTAGCAGTTCACTCAATCTTAGTTGCCATAGAGAAATCCATTTGATTTCGCATGAATGTGTGGAAGAACAGCTTGTATATATATTTGTTTCACTTCATTTCTTGGTAACCACAAGGACAGCAGAAGGCACCAGACCTGAAGTACAAAAAAAATTGATATTAATAACAGATATTGATCTCAAAGCCAAAGTTTACACATGTACATTTCCTTACCCAGCTCACGCAAGGGTTTTTCCATGTCTAGATCTGTATAGACGCGTCTGGGGTACGGGGTAATAAGGTTAAAATCCTGTTCGTTTGCTCCATTCATCTGCACATAGACTCTCACAGCAGCCAGAGGTTCCTGAGCCTTGAAAACCGCACTGACGGTAGAACCATCAAGCAGACGCACCTAAATATCGGAGAAATGCAGAGTTTGCACTCCTAGCACATTGAGTAGTATTATAAAATGTGCCGGCGCTGAGTTTTGTCACAGTACCTGAATCCGACATTCATTATAATCTTTTTTCGCTGGAGGGGCTCCTTGGTTCTCAGGGGAAGACTGTGAAGGGGCTTCAGAGGGGGGAGAGGACAGCGCTGTGCTTGATGAAGCATCTCCAAACTGCACAAAAAGTAAGTGGTATGTTTTATTTTAAATACTAGATTTACACATTATGCGTAAATACAGCCTTGCTCAAGGGTACAGTTGTCATCTCCCTGCACAGGAACTGAACCGGCAACCTTCTGGTTACAAGCCCAACTCTCTAACCAGTATTCCACAACTGGTTTGAGAGCTAGGTTAATTTAATCATACGAGTAATACCTTTTTTGCCCTCTCCTCCCTGTCTCGCGCAATCTTCTCTTTAACCTGCTGCCTAGGACAAGATCACAATCCAAAGGTTTTTTCTTGAAGATTGTGGAATACTGTAAAATTGTCAAATCTCTGACATTGAGTGCTTGTCTTACTTGGCAAGTTTGTCTTCCATCTTCTCCCTCCTGCGCTGCTCTGCAAGCTTCTTCATCTCTTCCTCCTGAAGCTTTTGTTTGACATGCAGGAGCTCCTGGCCTTGTTTCCTCCTCTGCTTTTCACGTTCTATCTGCTCCTGACGCTCCCTTTCTCTCCTCTCCTCCTGCCGTACCCTCATCAACTCCTCTAATCTGTGAGAAAGAGGAATGTGTTGGTCATGTTTTTAAGGTACTTTTTAAAATGTAAAATGTACAAAGCACACACTTTTTTACTTGTTCTTGTCTGTCTTCTTCTGTCATGGGTTGTTTAGAATCTCCTTGTTCTACATGTTCAGTGGCTAGGTGTTCAGCTGTGTGAAGAAACATTTTTGAAAGATTAATTGTTGCATTATATGATACTATAAAACTTTAATTCTTAAATCCTATATGGGCAGATCTGACAAGTTCAGTTTAATAAAAAATCCTTATGGTTGCCATGTTTAACACATGGATAAGCTAGGATTCTGAATTAGGATGTTTCTTTAACACAACCCCAGAAGAACATGCATACCTTCAGAGGTTACTGAAGGAGACTGATGTGAGCTGCTTTGTTGTTCTGTTGAGCCGAGAACATTCCCAACAGGTGGAACGTAAGGCTCATCTATGTCTGGATCGTTTTCATGTTCCATTAACCTGTGTAGATAAAATTCAAAATAATGATTCAAAACAGTAAAAAAAATGCTTTTCTCTTTCATAAAATAAAAATGCATTGCAGTCACTGGCTGTCAAGCTTTGCAATTTATATAAAAACATTACATCCAGATCTTGCATGCATAACAAAAATGGCATGTCCACGATCAGGCCAAATCAAGCATCTAAGCAGGTGACTCACCAGTCCATTGCTATCTCAATGCCTTGATTTCCAGTATGTGCTACAGCCTTCTCCCTGCAAAACAAGCAATAGGTTAGTGCAGTACAGGACCACTGTGTAAACGTCACTGTTGAAGCAATACTCACGCTCTGTTTCTGTCAAAGCCCATTTCCAAAAGGCTTTCTAATGTAGTGCAATCTGCCATGACGCTGAAAATACATTTTCATTATAGAAGTTACAGATGCCTCGATGTTTATCAGCAAAATCACAACCGCTCATTAGACAGAAGAGCTTTCTCCACAAACCGGCAAACAGGTTTATGAGTTAAATGCACTTGCGGAGAGCCATTTTTCCTTGAGAAACAGCTGCAAAACACTATTAAGTAATAATACAAAAACAGCGGTGATCAAGGTATAAAGCGATTAAAAAAAGGGAGGTGACAAAGTGGCCAGAAACAAATCATTATTTAATTATGCCCTTCTATTTGTTGTCTGATAGAATCACAAAATATCCTACTACTCATAAACGACGAATAAACGTAATTTAAGCCATTAGTAGGCGTACGGCTTGTATTTTTATTGATAATGACATGATTAAATGTAGCTAGCTGAAGCTAACACTGATCACCTTTCTGCAATAGCAAACTGTTTTTTGTTATCGCTTAGAAAACTAATCAGATTTTCTGTAATGACAAAGAGTACGGCATATTAGGTGCGATATTTTGATGCAATTTAATGACTTATTTGCCTTGTATGTCGCCCCATAGCTACCTACATTTGTAATCAGCAGTCTCTTCTATACACCTCTACGGAAAACTGCGAGGACCAAATAGTAAAGATTTTGGAAACGCCTTTCTCTACTCACGAGCATCGAGACATGTTTTTAGCTATTTTAAAGTTTTATGTAGGTTTCTTAAAGAATTAAAGAATAATTTCGGGTTTATGCTTTGTCTCCTTTTGATGTTTTGCATTAATCATAGGAGCAGGTTTTTAGAAGAGTTAAGTCGAATGAAAGATTTACAGTGCAAATGAAAATAAATTACAGTTGAAATAATTAGAAACACTAATATTTATATAATATGTATTCAAAATATGGATGCAGAGTTTTTCTTACCTTTTAACAAGCTGCTATCCATTAAACTGCATTATGTATTTTGTGGTTGGGGTGTTTTAAGTGTCCATGTCGTATTCTTCTTAAAACAGAACATATGTTAAACAAGCACAACAAGATCATGTGTTAAGAGCTGGTGCTCGTTGGGTGTAACAGTTAAAGTGCCACAACTATTAAAAAATAACTATTAAAGTGCCAGTGTAATCTACAGAGATTCACATGTGACAAATACTGGAAGTGCCCAAGTGCAACAATTGTCATCATATGTATGACCTGATATTATTATTATAGGCGATATTTATAATTTATTTATATATTATATATTTATCATTTTATAAACAAATAGAGAATAACATATATAAGCTGTACCACTGTTGTCCTCAGAGGTTCACTGTCGTCCATTTAAAAATGTAAATGGACTTGTATCATGTGTATTTTTTTATTTTAAAGTATAGTGTATTGAAATACCACTTGTATGGACGTGAACATGATATTCGCATGGTATTTGTTTTTAAAAAATCTAAATTTAAGTAAAGATCTGCCATAAACAGATCTTAATTAACATAACAATATACAATATTTAAAAAAATAATCAAATGGACATTATAACTAAATTGATTTTTAAATTGTGCAAATGATTCATAATAACTGAATGAATACTAAAAATAAGTAAAACCCATGTAGGTAAACCCAGGGGAAAGCTTGGTACATCATTAATTAAGCTCGGGTATTTACAAATCAGAAGCTAACAAACAAACATGCAAAATAGAAATCTGACCAACAGAAAAAATAACAAACACAAAAATGTATTACTACAACACTTGGTACGTTGCTTAACATTACGTGAAGCAACATCACAGCCTGACCGCCCGTAAAGAGCCACGTATTCATGCTTTCACTGTGCAACTGAAGACTGCGGTTGGGTGGCTTCCTTTTCCTCTAGTTCTTTCATATCAACAGTGTAGCTTGTTTATTCTGCCTTCATCTGCCTCATACAATAATACCAATGCTGCTTGCAGTCAAACAAATACATTTTGGTTATAACAAAGCTTTTATTATGAAGTAAACAACACGTTTCCGCATGCGAACTACAGTCGGTATATGGACTTCAAGTCAGTCTAAAGCTATTTGAAAGTTGTAAAGGAGACATAGGATTCTAACTATTGCAATTTTGCCAAAAGTCAAGACGTATAGTCATCAGACTGTTGTAATAACCGCAGATACACGCGTTACGGTTTAGAGGCGCTTGCCAAAGGGAAGCGTTGCTCTAGAAAAACGGAGGTGACTGTAGAGGGGTGGGACACTCAAAGTTTCGACAGTACATTGCCTGGTTTGAGGCGAATACTTGAACGAAGACGCGTCGTGTCGTTTCTCTTCGACTTAGGGTCGTCGTGTAACGATCATCATGTTCACTTGGTCTAAAAAAGACGGAAAGAAGGACCCCGATCTTTTCCAAAACGTGTCGGAAGGACTGAAGCGCCTCTACCGCACCAAACTCTTCCCATTGGAGGACACTTATCACTTCCACGACTTCCATTCACCGGCTTTAGAGGATGCCGACTTTGACAACAAACCCATGGTGCTGTTGGTGGGACAGTACTCTACCGGAAAGACCACCTTCATCCGGCATTTAATGGAGCAGGATTTCCCCGGTATGAGAATAGGCCCCGAGCCGACGACGGATTCCTTTATAGCGGTTATGCACGGCGAGCAAGAAGGCGTGATACCCGGTAATGCGCTGGTTGTTGATCCGAAAAAACCTTTCCGAAAACTCAACGTCTTTGGAAACGCTTTCCTCAATAGGTAATACATTAAATCATTCATTTATTATAAACCATAAATGTTTCCATACATGAATGGTGAATGTCATTGTACAGTTTGATGGTATGGTCTTGTATGGCAGGCGTGTGGTAATGAGAGGCGGCCATGTGTTTATGAAACAGGAGATTAAACTAAATTGACTCAGCATTCTTCTAGAAATATTGCTTTAAATATTATATATATATATATATATATATATATATTTCTATTTGACAGTGGGTCTTTGGGTACATAGTTCTTTCACTTTATCCATTTGGTGTAAATTATGACCTCACAACTATACAGTCATTATGCACTTTCTAGAAAGTTGTGTCATTGTTTCCGTGCCTTGTAGATTGAGTCATCTTGGCACACATTGAGAGCAGGTGTCATGACCTGTGATTTGTTTTGTGTTTAGTCTGTTAGTTTTCCGTTCAGCACCTTAAAGCAACTCTACAGGACATTTAGCACATATAGTACAGTACATGTGCTGCGTATTGTTATGTGTTGTGCCACTGTCATTGAACGTGTCCTCAGTCAGTGTAAAATAACTAGGATTTCTGGATGGTGTTGTGTTAAGTCTACTCAAGAGGATTGTAACAGGTTGGGATTACCAGTTCTCTGCAATATGCTTGATTAGATTTCAGAAGTTCCCAAAACGAAGAACCACAAAACCCCTGATATAATAGTGATGTTAGGTTTAAGATATTTCCCATTTTTCCACTCCCTGTATTAGTCAATGGGTTATTTGCGGTCAGTATGAATTACTGGATGGTAAGCAGTAAAAGTTAGTTCCATGTTTCAGACTTTTCAATATTTCAAAATATGAAAATCCAAGGTTTATAAATTCCTTGGTGTTGCAGAACAAAGGGGAGGTCTATAAAGAGAGTGCTTTAACTCAAATTATGTGTTTATAAGTGCTGTGATGGCAGATTTTAGAAGAAAGACTTTCGGTTGAGGAGGAGCGTGTAAATGTTTGTTTTAGCAGTGCTTGTTCTTTTCTGTCTTTTGTTTTAACTTAATTTCTTACATTTGTTCTCCTCTGAAACAGAAGAGCCTTATTAGACTATTTTTTAAATTATTTTTATAATTATTTTGTTAATAATTCCTCCTTTTTTGGCAAGTCAAAGCAACATTTTTAGGCCTTTATCACAGTCTACATCCTGCTGGTTTACTAAAAAAAAACATCGCAAAAGGCCTTGTTGTTATAAATAGGGTTAAAAAAGACAAAGCAAAGATTTATTTTGGAAGTTTGTGAGGATGTTTTTGGAAGCCTGTGTCCTCATCGTATTACGACGTATTATTAGTGTTTTGCTCTTTATGTCGTTTGGATAACAGCCATAGTGGGTTTTATGTTTTATAAAGTTCTAGATTAAAGTTTGGGTCATGTGACAAAGAAGTGCACATGCTTTGAGTATTACTCTTGCACAAGCAGCGGCGTGGGCTGATAGAAACTGTGAATTACTATAAACAATCAGCTTCTTTGTACTGCTGAAGTTCCTTTTGCATTATTATAGCATGAGAACGAAACAACATTTAAAATTTTAACCTCAGATCTGATGTCATGGTAACTAAAACCTTTAGCTACAGAAATTAAGCAATTATTGTGTCCTTCTTTATTTGTTATTTCTTTTTATTTATTTATTTCTAATACTTATTATTCCTAATTCTTATTATACATTTGTAATAAGATATGTTTATAAACCATAAATAATTGACACTTAAGCTGTCCATTTTAGTTTCACAGTATGAAAAAAAAGTGAGAAATAAAAGGGGTTTCATGTTTTGGTTTCAGACAATCTTACCAAACGTGTTACAGTTCCTTGTGCAGTGACTTTGCTTGTCTGTGTTTTAATCTCTCTCTCTCTCTCTCTCTCTCTCTCCCCCATATCTCTCTCTCTCTCTCTGCAGGTTTATGTGTGCTCAGTTAAACAACCCTGTGCTGGAGAGCATCAGTATCATCGACACTCCAGGAATCCTGTCAGGGGAGAAACAGAGGATAAGCAGAGGTCAGCAGCCTTAGACCTGTTTTGGTTTTTCCAAAAATGTAAAAGAAACAAAACCTGTACAGCCACAGCTTGAAGTTGTTACCCTTTATTGTTTTTCTCATTTGTAAGTCACTTTGGATAAAAGTGTCACAAATATATTGTATGGTATTAACTGCTGGATTTCTCTGGTTTCCAGTCCATTACAGAAATCAGTTCAGCATGATGATTTAGTTTACGCAACTTTGACATATGAGGAACATCACAGGAACTGTTTGTTAAACATTTTGCTTATTTATTAAAATCTTTTTTCCTCTTAACTAAGTCAGTGCGTTTTACCTAAATACTTGCCTCATTCTGTGTAAATCTTTGGGCTTTGACACTTTCCTGTAACTCTAAGTTAACTCAAAATAAGTTTGTTTGGGAAGAGAAGCAAGCAAGTAAGACCAGTCTGACTTCCTTCTTTGCACGCTGTGTCATGTCAAAGCTTCAGTGGATTTCCGTCTTAAGAACAGCTTAATAGATTTTTCCCGATATCAGTCATGTTCTTTATCATGCTGTTAAATTAAGAAACAGGATGTTAGAGCTGTTTAGAAAGGCTTGTGTGTCTTATATTATGCATAAACCCTGGATACAGAAATCAGTTAAGCCTCTGGTTTAATGCTTACAGTATGTTGGTAGGAAAAGAAGTACCGTGCCAAAATAATCCTGACCGGAAATGTTACAATATTCCAGTATCCCGTGCAGCCAATGTCCGATTTTTGAACTCCCTGTACACATGCTGTGCAGAGGAAGAATAAGAAGGAAGTGCTGATTTATCCCATATTTATCTCATATATCTATCCCAGATCTCTGCACAGTAACACAGCACATACAGTTAAAGCTTCCTGAACCGTAAGCAACGTTATGCCACAAGGAAACTGTTATAAAAGAAAGCTGTTATAAAAACAGAAATGTGCCATTGTTACTGGATATGTGTCAGGAGTCATGTGACAGGATTGTCCTTTCTGGGGATGGTGGAGCCAGTAACTGGATACTGAGACCTGGGTGTCCCTACATACTATAGATACACAGCAGTCATTCCACAGACTCTGAGGGCCACCCCAGCAGAAAGCCAGTGGGCTTTGTAGCAGTTGTGTCTGTGTGGGCGTTTGAACATTTCCGTCTAGCTCCTGCTTAAAGGGGCTTTATGCTCCAGTGTTGCCATGGGTTACTATTATGATGTCAGTGTGTCGCTTTCCGTTTACTATTGGGTCATTCTGTGTCAATT
>JAZGTJ010010003.1:0-18663 GCA_036877575.1 Botia almorhae | reverse complement strand
GATTTCATGACGACGGACGAGTTCTGATTGGTGGAAGCGATTTCAGTGCAGTTACTGGTGCTTTCAGACACAGCTGTAAGGTGATTGGGGGAATTAAGTTCTGTCTTGTTGACAGGTAAAGAGTCCACTGCCTCTGTTTGGCCAACGGCCTCCGAAGACGGAGGGCTTTGATTGGTGCCTCTGCTGTCTGTGGTGGTTTCCACGGTGACCGCCTCATTTGTGCTGCTGACTGGAGACTGCTGCTCTTCGTCTGCTCTCTCACCCTGATCGTCCTCTGTGTCCTGGAGGGAGGATTTGACTGACGGAGGACAACTCTCGCTGATTGGCTGCTCGTTGTCACTGTTGTTTAACTGCTCCTCCTCCATGTCCTCTTCATCATCATCTGAAATATGTTAGAAAGGAGAAATGAGCTCCTTATAATTCATCCGTTCGCATTTCTAAAGCGTTTTTTTACAATTTTGCAGTGTTGCAAAGCAGCTTCACAGGAAAAACACTTTAGCAAAACAGTAGAGAAGAAAAATAAACTGTATACTGTAATATTGTTCATATTCACGCTGCTAAAAACATATTTTTAATTCATATCAAAGCAAGTTTTTCTTTCCTTTAGTGTGAGTTACAGCTCGACTCACATATTCCAAGAACAATTTTCCCTGGAAAAGTTCCAGGCTTAAGCGACGGTACACAAAAATAAAAATACCGTCAACATAAACTTTCCACCTTGTTGAAGAATTATAACAATATTTAGGTTGGAAAACAATGGCAGTATTTTCATTGGTTACGGTCACTCTTGTGCCAGACTGGAACCAGAACCTCCTTCAGAGCTTCAGCTATCATGAATAAAACAGTCCAGACAGTAACCAGATACGAGAAGCTCATTTGCTCCTCACCTGCGCCGGCTTGAGCCTGGCTGGCTTGGATCTCCTCCTCAATATCAGGATCAGAAGAATCGTCATCTTCCTCCTCTTCCTCCTCCTCTTCTTCCTCTTTGTTTTCCTGCTCCTCGCTCTCTTTCTCTTTGCCGTCCGCCTGCTGTCCGTTGAGAGCCTGCAAACGTGCAGAAACAGATTTAAAACAGCACTGATTTCTGGATCCTGATTTTCTAATGGACGTGGAGAAGAATTATTTCATTATTTAAGCTGAACAATCCCGCAAGTCATTGACTGTATTTGTAAGTGCATGTAATTCTCTTACGATCTTTTATCAGAAATCAATCAACAACACAACGACAGCTCTGCATCAAGCAACAGTAAAATGCTAAGTATACTTTTATGGATGCCAATAAATATGTTTGGTAGGTAAATATTGTCAATTTACTGGCTTTTAAACTAATAACTATTATTTTTCACACAAGTGCAGAACTTTACCTCTTTCTTCTGTCGGTCTCTCTCCTGCTTTCTTCTCACCTCCTCCACCTCCATGTCTTCCTGTTTAATGGCATATTTGCTGATCACGTCCTCCAGGCTGCTGACAGCCACGTCTCTGTTGGCTCGAAGTTTGCGCTGCAGTGATTGGTCGGAGAGGGCGGGGTCTAACGCTGGCGGAAAAACAGCACAATTCAGCCTCAGACTCTCTCTGGAAACATCTAGATACTGCCACTGAGCTACGACACAACAATCGCAGAACACAAGGTAATGCGGTTGTTATGCAATAACATAATGCCAAGATCATGGGCAGAGCCTCAGATCTCTACCCCTCTAACTGAAATAGACAGTAACTTGATTAAATTACTAGGTTTGTATAAATCCGTGAGGTGGGAGCCGAAGTTGTAGACCATGTCCAGGTGACGTCTCTCCTGCAGCTTGTTGCCCGTCTCTCTGAAGGCTTCTTGAGCGATCTGTGTGGTCTGTTTGCGGGTGAGCAGGAGACTGTAGCGATCGTTGGCTCGCTGCACCACCTTCAAAATGTCGGCGTAGTCCGGAGGATTGTGAAGAACCTCAGGACTGTTGATGTAGCGTTCAATCTGGACACAGAAGAGCATTACTTTAGTTTCCTGTCTGGTGACATGACAGCAGTTCATCTGGAGAACAGATCTGGAACACAATGACTTCAGGAGCCAAAAGAACCTTTTTGTTGATCTCTGGGTAGCGCGTTCCGCTGTAGATGATCCTCTGCTCGATCACGCGACCCGTCAGTCTGTTACATCCCTTCAGCTCACACAGTTTCTCATAGATCTTCATCATCTGACAGCAAAACAGAGAGAACAGTCCTCATAAAACACACAGTTGAACATCAGTCTCTGGGGATCTGATCCCAAGCAGAGACATTTTTTACACACGTCAGTTTACAATTGTTTTGATCATGATGTAACAGACAGTGTTTGATGTTTATGGAAACAGGAAGCGATAAAGCAGGAATGGGACAGTTCGCACCTTGCGTTTGAGTTTGTGCTCTTGAATATAACTGGAGTCTTCTTTCTCCAGATCTTCCACACTCAGCTCTCTCTCCTGAAGCCGTCTGATCTCCTCATTATACACCTTTAGCAGGTTCTCCAGGTACGCTATCTGAAAGAACGTGAGGGCAGTATTTCAGTATTGTCCTCCAGCCGTAAGGAAACGCAGTGTCTCCATCATTTACATCAAACACTTGAACTGAATTTCAAATACTGAAATAAATGCTGAATCGGAACAAATATTCTTCTCACCAATAATAAAGTAAATATGAAATATCATCTGCGATGCTTTCTGATGTATTTATCTATTGAACAATGTGAGTTTCAGGAAGTGGCTTCAGTTCCTGTATTCTGAAGTCATTGCATAATTCACCAACACCCCCCCGATGCTTTACGAAGATTTCTATCTGTTAAATCAGAGTCATCACAGCTTTCTCTAGTGTGTTACCACTTCCCAGTGTGTGTGTGTGAGTGATAAAGAACTCAAATCTGATACCTGTCTCCTGGAAGCCTTTCTAGGTTTCTCTTCCTCCTCCTGTTTTTCCTCTTCTCCCTCCTCTCCTTTACCCTGTGTTTTATCTGTTCCGTTGCTCTTTTCCATCGTTTTCCCCTCCGAAGAGAGGGCCTGTGTTGTCGTCCTTTTCTTAGCTGTGTGCTGTTTAAGAACTGTGCAGAGTTCGTTAATGTAGACGAAGGTTTTGCCAGTGTTCGCCTGTACGCGCGTGAGGCAGCGGCCCAGAGTGTTGCGGAACTCCACCGACGTCAGGAAGGTCGGCAGCGCCTTGGAGTACCTGGACTGCAGGTAGGTCATGACCTCCGGATGGTCTTCTGCATGTTTGGAGCAATGTTCCACAAACTGGACCAGGTTGAGTTTAGCCAGGACCAAACGTTGATGGGATCGAATATGTTAGGATTTGAAGCAGAGTCATCATCCAAACAAGGAAAAATAAAAAGACAATCAGGTTAACACAAGAACATTCTGATAGCTTTGAATTAAAGCATCTAGCAAACGCATGAACGGAAAATGTTTCCACTTACCTCTGCAAACAGTTTTTCATTTTCCGCTTTGAGGACATGAGTCTCTGTTTTCACGGCGGCAAACGGGGACTGCGCGATGTGTGTCGGCCGTGGCTGCTCTTTCTTCTGAGGAGCTCTCGAGCGGCAGTTTGGAGCTTGAGGATGGGATGTAGATGTAGAAGGTTCTTCATCATCATCATCGAGGATCACGATGCTGTCCATCACTGCTCCAGCCATCCGGAGGGGAGCTGGATGAATTTGCTGAGGAGTAACGAATGAGGAGTCAGATCAGCTTTAACTACACCAATACCTGCGGGCACAAGATTATACTTGTGATTTCCACCCGTTGTATCAAAGTGCATTTTTTGGTCATCGTTACAGTAAAGCGAATGAAAACAAATGACACACTACACTGTATTTAAAAACAAATGTGATGTGTAATTTAAAACTACATTTCGATTTGTTTTTTATGCAAAACACATTTCCTTCAGACAAGAAAACGAAACATAAGAGCATTTAAAGGCACAGTTTTTTTAGAAACATTTGAACTGTATTGTTGTTTTATTTTTTATTGTTATGCTGTTGAAAGTCTCTTCACACCCCTGATAGCAAGAGAAGTGCTCTAAAGTTATTTAACTATATTTATATCTTCTGTGGAAGGTGCAGGACAATTAAATGTTTATCATTCACTGAATTTAATGCAATGATAGGATGTCCTGCTTACAAAGAGATCTTATGCTTGCAAAACTAGCTTGTTATTTCTAGACTCTCTGAAAGTGCAAATCCTACCTTTATTTTTCTCTTGTTCCACTTTTTTCACGTACTTTTAACATGGATTGGACCAAGACAGTGGAAATGAAAATGAACAACTCTGTTTTTGTGTACCTAAAAGAAACAACGCATTCATCTTAATATGTCTGTATGCGTGTATACATATAGTTTTACAGGCCAACAATATATAATATATAAACACATTCATCTTAAACTGTACTATTTATCCAGAACTGTAAGGTGGTAACTGACAACACAAACGTTTAAAAATGTCAGGTTAAAATGAACTTAAATTGTCATGTGATATGACAAAATAATTTTTAAAAATACAAATATTCTTTAATGATAAGATCACATAAAACAAAGACAATACATATTTCTAATACAGATTTAACATATTAATATTCAATTCCTGGTAACAGCTGCCAACAAAAACAAAGAATTAAAATGACAAAGAGCTTATGAGAGCCCATATTCGCGTATGACTATTTAATAAAGATAGCAAACATTGGACATTTAACTTTGGCATTTAAACGGCATGTGTTTCCTACCATTGCACATATTTGTAGGGAAGGCTTCAATTCCACTGAAACCAGATTTACTAGATAATTGACATAATACGATCGTAATACAACAATAATCTTTATGTTTGGATGTATTTATGAATTAAGTCTTTCGAGGCTGCCTGCCGATCTGAAACCTGTCTAAGAAATCCGGTCGTGTAAAACTGGTCTTCCGCTGCTCTTTCAAAAACTCTAAAACAATAATCGCGTGTTTTGTAACATGTCAAGTCCCTCGTAATGTAAACGACCCTTCGTAATAATACCGATCGCACAAACTTATTCTTGACGTATAATTACACAAAAAGAAAACAACTTACGCGCTCGGATCCTGAAACTCAGCACGGGATATGGGTACAGCTCAACACGAGGCGCGCTGATTGGCTGAGGGGCAGTAATCTCGTCGCTCATTGGCTGAGCTCGCCACGTTTCTTCTGCGGTTTGTTGTCAACGCAGTTCATTAGATTCAGGAAGCTCAACAGCGCCGCGCTGTTCCGTTTCAAACCATACACTCGCTATTGAAACCTGCTAGGGAATATTTTGTAAGACATTGTAAGACGTGTCGTTTGTTTCGTTTCTTCAAAAAACAAAACCGATACGTTATATGCTGTGACATACGGACGGCTGTTATTGTCTACCTCGATCAATAGAAGCGGAAGCTCAACAAGTGCTTTTAAGTTGCATCTTAAGATCGTTTCAGATATTCGACACATCTGCTGCATTTGACTTTTTCTTAATGAGTTTACGTGATCTGTGTTTGTTGTTCACCAACTCAAATCCCAAACAACATAGTGAAAACTGCCATGCAGTGTTTAAAAATGCATTTGAGACACGATGTAAACGCTGTAATGGTTTTTATTTCTCATTATCCTTGACGTTCATATTTTAGAAAGTTAAAACTGACAGAGAACCCAAACACAGTCAAACATACACACTGTTATTGTTTTTTATAAACAAAGGCTAATCTTAACTACTAAAAACAACCCCTAACAGAAAACATATTAGGACTTAAAACTATTTTAATTATATAGCATTTTTTAAAACCATATGTCCAAAATATTCTTAAAAGACAGTTTTATCTCATTCCTGAGGGCAATTCTTTTACTCCAAAGCATGGTTGAGTAGTTGCACACATACAGCAGATGAAAAAAATATCAGCCAAGAAGGAAATGGTTATTCTGGGAATATTTAGAGCACCAACCTTTAGGTTGTAGGAACGTTTCTGTAACATTTCCAATAAGTAACAAACCCATTCTAGGAATGTTTAAAACATCTAGTTTTTTAGACATATTAACATTATTGGTTTGTTATAAGAACGTTCTTCAAACATTTTTTAATTCAGTACAATTTTTCAAACGTTACACCAAGAATAATGCTTTATTGTAAGTTTAAAAAACGTTCTACTATCGTTACTCCACAAAGGAGCTCCACAATGAGAGGGCACATAAAATCCCATCCCTGTCCAGCTTTAATTCTCCTTCTACAAAAGACAAACACAATAAAGACAGATTAGATTTTCCTGTCCACTGAGAGCTTTATTGATTATATTTGATATTTATAGTATTGAAAACCATATGTAATATACCTTATCCTTTAAATTAGCATCACTGGAGTCTACATAAAAACAAACATTTGGTTATGATTAAAACTCTGTTTATATTTCTATTTACACATGAACATAATTAATACAATACAAGCAATTTCATGTCATAATTCCAGTCTAAACATATCCATCATATACATATGATGGTTGGAGAGGTGGGATTAATAAAAGGATAGCTGGGTTCGAAGCTGGGAGAAGTTGTATTTTTTTTAAACTAAATGTATTTAATGTTTATTTTATTGTAATGTCAGTGTACCTGTTTGTAATGAGCACTTATATGATGCAGTGATGCTAAATACTCAATTGTAGAGATAATACTGAACAAACTCACCAGCAGAACTGAATGTCCAGTACAAAAACTTTATGACTCCATAAAGCACAAGAGCCACAGCGACCATTGCCATAGAGTCTTCAATAGAGGGAGCACTCACACCTAAAACACAATATATAAACACTCACACCTGAAATAAACACAATATACAAACACTCACACCTGAAACACAATATATAAACACTTACACCTGAAATAAACACAATATACAAACACTCACACTTGAAACACAATATATAAACACTCACACCTGAAACACAATATATAAACACTTACACCTAAAATAAACACTATATATAACTATACACTATACACAATATATAAATATTTTTCTATGACCGTATAACTCACCAATCACGTTGAGTGTTGCACTGGCTTGCCTCATTCCTCCTTCATGTTTGGCTACACAGGTGACCTCACCACCACGGCCGAGCCTCAGCTTGCCTGAGTCCAGCTCCAGACGAGTGCTCTGACTAAAGGTACCATCAGACGCCTGTCTGTGACCCGTCACACTTCCCTGACCCAGAGAGCGAGACTTCCCGTCAGCTCCTGTGAACTCCCAGCCCAGCTCCAGAGTGTGAGGGGCGAAACCGGACGCCTCACACTGCGCCACCAACACCTGCCCGGGCACAAGCAGAGGAAGAGGGGAAGGGAAGATGGAGAGGGACGGAGGCTCTGGAAAAACACAAGAGGAATAAGACAGTAAAGGGTCACGCAGGCCAAGTATGTGACCCATACTCAGAATTTGTCCTCTGTATTTAACCCATTCAGTTTCATTTATTTAACCCATAAATGCACTAACTGTATTTGACTATTGTTAACACATTCATTACAGCCCCCAGGGAGCAACTGGGGGTAAGATGCCTTGCTCAAGGGCACCTCAGTTGTTTCCTGCCGGCATTGAGAATCAAACTGTTAATCTTTTGTTTAGTCCTCTAACTCCAAGTACAAATCTCTAACCAGGTCACAACTGCCCGTCCAGAAGTTAAACTTTTGTATTTATTTTCTATATAATAAATGGTTACTGTATAGACTAGTTTGAATCCACGAGTAAATTTACTTCATGTAAATATTTCCTATTCATCGTCATCTTTTTTCAAAATCCTACAATTGTTTTACAGTTGGTTCCGTTTGTAATTAACTGTTTAATTATAATTCTATGTGACAAATGCAGCTGATAAACTAAGTGACTATGGCATCGTATTCATAACAGTTTATACACAATTAAATTATTGGCATGTGACAGGTTTGAAGGTTACAATCTAAACTTACCAACTATCTCCAGGTCCACAGCCACCTGTGCTAGCAGGTGTGGAAGGTAGACCGTGCAGATGTAAGTTCCAGAGTGCCTCACTTGGGCCTCCTCAAAGATCAGCGATGCATTTCCTGTCTCATAGAGGGCTGTGACGTCAATATCAGCTCCTGCCTCTGATGTCTCCGAAAACCGATCGTTCTTCCCATCATAGGCAACGATCAGCCGTCCTTCCCCGCGGAACTGATACCGCCACTCCACAGAGAAACCCGAGCCATGAAGCGGAGAGGACGGGTCCACCCAGAACCCACAGTCCAAAAGAACCGGCTCCCCCAGTCTAGAGCGGACCAGTGGAGTTTTACTGGAGATGCTGAGGATTACTTCAGAAAGAGAGAGAGGAGCAGAGAGAACAAGTGAGGAATAAAAAAAATCAACGACAACATTTATTCCTGTTCCGCTCCTTCTGTGTAGCTGAACTGACCATAATCACATATAAATCAACTAAAATAACACACTAAAATAAAATATGCTAATATGTCTTAACTGTGTCTTATCAGACATCTTAGTGAACGAGAAACAGTTTGAAGTTTTGTCACTCAACAACAGTCAATAAAATGACAAAATCTAGTATTTATGTTGCTATACCTCTATGTAAGCTGTTTATATTGATTCAAAATCCACTCAGATACGATGAACTACTCACCATTTGGCTCTTTTGAATCTGAGGGCGCTCGCATGATATTGGACAATGTCAGCTGCTCGTCAAGTCCTTGTGCTGCCACTGAGAACCAATCAGCTTGCAGGTAAATGGGACTTTGGGCGGAGTCCGTCAAAGGAGCCGCCCATCTGACCATGGAGGCATGAGGTACGAAGGGGTTAATCTCACACTTGGGTTTGTTCACAGAGCCTGTGGGTGGGTTCAGGGCTGAACTACAGAAGGTTCCAGCTGGATCTACAGAACAACAGTTCCTTCATTAAATAACTTATTTAACACACTTTTACTTACGGGCTGATTTTGTGAGTTACAGTTACAACAGTTCAAAAAATGCACAACTTCTTTTAAGAAGATATATTTACACTGACCAGTCACATAGTAAACTCTGGATGGGCTGATATCTGCTGGGGGATGGAGCTCAGATAATGTTCCTTCACCGTGGGCTTCGGTTCGGATAAACATCAGAGATTTCTCTTGACTCATTGGTACTGAGAAACCTCCTCTGTGACCTGGTTTCTCCTGTACAAACCAGCACTCCAGAACCGGACATCCAGAACCAGAACCAGAGACTGCGAGATAATAAAGGAAATAAGAGAAAATAAGAGGATCGTATCATGTTTGCATAATTTAGTTTGCGGCAAAGCATTCAATACGATTATAAACGAAACAAAATGCGTCAAAACTTACCACCAATAAACAACGTAAACGCGATGACAGACAGCTTATAAATGATGGAAATCACAGACATTTCAGCTCTGTTGGTTAAATTGATTCTCTATGAATATGATCGTGCTGTCTGGTGTATTAAACACCCGCTGGGTTTCCCCAAAACATCCGCGCACCTCTCAGCGTTTTACTTTCAGTTTTATGTCTGCGACGCATGCGCAAACGACGGATAACCTTATTTTCCATTTAAGAAAGTTACTCAGTCCACTAGTAACAAATTACGAATGTAACAGAAATGAGAATATATAATATTGCCTGTAAGGACAAACACTTAAACGTAAAACAATAAAATATTTTTTATAAATACGTGGATCTTTGCTTTATATGTTTTTGTGGAGACTAGATGGCGCTCCAAGATAAATAATCCTATTCCATAGTCACTGTCTTACATTGTACGATCATAACAATCGTACGATTATATGATCGTTACCTCACAAATATTTTCCACCTAAGTATACACCAGAATTTAAACAGTAAGTTGAAATGACTTGTGCAGCCGAGTTGATTAAACCTAAAAATTTAAGACAGCAAAGTGTTTTAATGCTAATGTGTAATAAAGAATAGAACGCATCGAAAATGGTTTCTGGATTGAGAAAAATTTATTTTGGGAGTTATGGTAGTGGCAAACAGCTTGGTACAGTAATACAATGATGTGAGGACCATGACTAGAACATTCATCATCTCTGTATCTCTGGTCGACCAATCACGTCTCTCAGCGTCATCTGTATGTAGGCAGATTCATCCGATGCAGGTTAATAAGAGCAGGTGTGAATTACGTAAGGAAATGTAACTGTACGACGCACCTTACTGCCACATAGACATACATACATACACACATAATACACAGTAATCTTTATTATTCATTTGCACATTTATGTCTTAGCATTTTAAATGCTTGTTTCTAAACCTATTTGCTTTATAAATCTAACAGATATTACAGCATGTAAAACATCCACATCTAGTGCAGTAACCCAAAATGTCATCGGCGTGTCTAACTAAAAGATTCTGTTCTGATATTTAATGTCTTCAAATACGTATTTGTGCTTATTAAACAGATAAAATGTAATCCAACAGGAATGAATGGATGGGGAATGAATGGATGCACGGAAAACAGATACAAATGTTGTGTGTTTTATACACTGGATATTAAAATGCTGTGAATTGTAACAGTTTATTGATGATGTTATTTGTGCTTTCTGCCTTCTTTACCCCGCCTCACGACGGCTGTGGCATCACAGACACAGACATACTCAGAGTGAAGCATTTAAAAACAAAACACAACAAACAGTTACTAAGGCTGAAAAGATTACTTTACTAGATCACATTATGACATCACAGTGTATTTTACTGGTTTACTGGTTACTGGTGCTGGATGCTGCTGATTCCATCATTCGAACCGTCTCGTGCATCAGCTCCAGCTGAGTCACGCTCTTCGTTAGAATCAGGGTCGAAAAATACAGAGAGAAATAATTAACTATATTAAACATTATTCAAAGTTCAGAAAAAGCTAGACTTTAACTGCAGTTGGCTTAACATGCTAAAATACAATTCAAATACTCTGTGAGTCTAAAATGCGGGTTACTTAGTTTGGTTACTGGTTAACATTTTAAGGTGGTCTTACCTCGTAAGGTTATATAGGGACTCTTTATGAGGCCTGATGTAGTCCACTCTTTCTTCAGTTATCTCAGATCTATGTTCAGAACAAGACATCCAAGCGTTGACTGGTTAATATTAATATTGATGAGTAGAAATGCATATTTATCACAAATACTTGAATCGCCATTAATATGTAGCATCATTAGTAATTAAATAGCACATACGTACCCATGGCTATATATGGCAATATATAATATAATATATGGCGAAGCAAGTGCCATGTCTGAACCCAAACGCCGGCCGTCAGAGGGAACCTCGTGTAGTGCGTTCTCTCGCCGCTAGGGTTCTGATTTTCGGGTGAGCGTGTATTCAGTACAGCAGCACAGGAGAGACTCTTTCATCCATACACTAATCTTTGAGTTTCTCCGTAGTGATGGAAAGATCACACTCACAAATAAAGGGCGTCAGCACGGGCGTAAGTAACTATCTAACTAGTTCACGAATCGTAAGTGTTGGTAGGTCTGTCTGCGTTTGTCGTGCGCGGTTTGGGAACGCGTAACTGCTTCTCAATGCGTGCCGGTCTGGCGAGCTGGTAAACGATGTGTTTTCCTATCGTTTGAGACAGTTTTATAAAACACACATAGAGATATATTACAGTATCCGTACGTGTAATTATGAATTTGCAGTTTGTGTAAGTTTCACGTCGTTCAAAGTCACTTTCACTTTCATCTGATGACTATATTGTGATTTGCGTCATGACGTGTACTGCACGTGACATAATTCGTGTAGAAAATGTGTACATGCTTGTTTTCGTCCTCCAAACAAATGCATTGACGGACATATGATGCAGAAATATTCATGTTTTTCATACGTTTCGGATTAGACCACCATTCTCGCTGTTAAATTTAATGGAGGCGTCATTATTGGGTCTGACTCCAGAGCGTCAATGGGCGAGTGAGTATCTCACCACACGCGTATCACGTATAACACCAGTAAACCAGTCAAATAACACCAGTAATAAACCAGTCAAATAACACCAGTAACATCATGCTTAACTGCAACACAACCATAACCCGCAGGTCCTACGTTTCATCCAAAACCATCAACAAGCTGATACAGGTGCATGACCGAATATTCTGCTGCATAGCCGGATCGCTGGCGGACGCGCAAGCCATTACCAAAATGGCCAAATTCCAGCTGTCGTTCCACAGGTCAGTTTCATGCCGAATTAAAGCTGAGCCACCGAACGATCGTCGGTGACTGTTGAATCTGGTCTTTTCCTCACTCACTCTGTGGTTCTCCTCAGTATTCAGATGGACTCTCCTCCTCTGGTTAAAGCTGCCGCATCCATCATGAAGGAGCTTTGCTATAACAACAAAGACGAGCTGCAGGCGGGATTCATCACAGCGGGCTGGGACAGGAAAAAGGGACCACAGGTAATGCAGTGCTGACACACACACATGTTGGGTTTCCATGTTTTATGGGTGTAGACTATAGACGTAATGGTTTTTATACTGTACGAACTGTATATTCTATCCCCTGAACCCTTAAACTTAACCATCACAGAAAACTTTCAAATAATTTTTAGGTCAAAATGCACCAGTATTACTATACTTGTAGGGACATTTAATCCCCATAATGTAGTGAACACCAGTACACACACACATACACAAGGGCAACAGTTTGAACATAGTTGTGACAATCAAATATTCACAAAGATGATATGGGCATGCGAACCTCAGACTAATAATAAAATAATAAAATATTGTCAGCGATAACACATTGATTAAAATAAAAAGGACAGTTTACACAGAACCAGTGACTAAAACTATTATATATAAGACCTATGCTGGTTTATTTATAGCAGTAGCATTATTAGTATTAAAAAAACAAGCCCGTTTTAAGCACAACAGCAGTTTCTGTTGTATACATTATTAAATCTAATGGTGTACAAACCTGTCCTGCTGACCATTAACGCTGTTTTTGTGAATGTGTTGTTTTTCCGCAGATATACACAGTAGCTTTAGGAGGAATGCTGCTCAGTCAGCCCTTCACCATTGGTGGATCTGGCAGCACGTATATTTATGGTTATGCGGATGCCAAATTCAGACCTGACATGACTTTAGAAGAGGCTACACAGTTCTCCACTAACGGTTCAGATTAATACAAACATTTCAGTTGGTTTTAAGATTAAAGCTGCAGTCTGTCACTTACTGCCATCTCTGTTTGAAACATAAAACTGCAGGTTACGCACAAGTCAAATAAAGCCGTCGTGTACTTGCTCAAAAACTGATTTTTGTTCATTTTGACCAGACAAAGTTACGGATTGCAGCTTTGATGTTACAGTGTTTGATGGATTTGATTAAGATCAACTGGTAAATAAAAATAACATAAACTTTTTAAAAAGTTACGTTTGTGTGTTGAGTTGATGAACCCTGTGTTAAGTACTGACGTGTACTGACGGGTACTGACGGGTACTGACGGGTACTGACGGGTCTCTCTGTGTTCACAGCTTTGGCTCTGGCTATGGGTCGGGATAATGTCAGTGGTGGGGTTGTGCATCTGGTTGTGATCACTGAAGCAGGAGTCAAACACGTTGTCGTTCCAGGAGACAAACTTCCCAAATTCCATGATGAATAGAAAGAGTTGTTTCATTTCATTTTTGTGCAGATTTGTGCCTATTGGTGCATTCCACGTGGTTTTGTTATTCATAATAAAAATACAAAACTGTTATGTTGTACAGTGTGTCTCCTCTCTAACATAGGCTTCATAACATGCATATTTTGTCCGTGTTGTAGTCTTTCATTTTTGATTGATAGAATTACATAAATTAAATTAACCAGTATGGGTAAATTTAAAATGTCAAGCGCTCCAGAAAACGCAGTCAGCATCAGCTGATCTGTTATGATGGTGTGTACTACTGTATAGCTTTTATTTGCTAATACACATTTACTGCAGTCTGCATTATCAAAAGTACAGAAATGTTTTAATTATATTGCCATGGATTTTAACTATAATAAAAATGATTACACGGCTTAATTGAGCAGGCTGGTCAAAACTTAAATACAAAGTAATTTTCATAATAATAACGAGTAAGACTAACTATCGTAAGCATGCATACGTGCAGTAAATAATTAAAATAAAGAATGACTGTTTATTTCAATAAAATTCACATTTGAATTAATAATACGAACGATGAATGAGGTAAATACGTGTTTTAACAGGTAGCTTATAGTAAGACATTGAGATCGGATCTCTTCAAAATTAGTCTAATATACCAAAGCTGACGTCGGGGGACGCGCGAGTATATTGGGATGGTGAATGTCTTTCACTTTCTGTTTTAGACAGAAAATGGAGGAATAATAGGAGCGTCATAAAACGACAGCACGAGAACACAAGCTGCTGGTTTTGGGTAACTGGAGCGCGCTTCACTAGTCGCTTCATTCATTTGAGACGCGCTGTCGAGCATCGGGTCGAGGCGCAGACGGGTTTGCACACGATCAACAGGTCGTTTCGTTTCTGTCGGTTCAACATGTCGGAAGAATTGTTCGCAGAACCAGGCTGGCTGTCCGAGGAAGTCAAAACCGGGGTGAGTTGTCGCTTCATGAGGCTCAAAGACTTAAAACGGTTTAATGCAAGCTGCATATTAACACACACGTTCCAGTACGTTATAAAACAAGCAATGGCTTTTAGTGATAATGTGCACTGTGAAAACGTCGTTGAATTGCTGGTTTAATGTTTTAGACGACCATCATCGCGGTCACCTTCGACGGTGGAGTTGTTCTGGGCTCTGACTCGCGCGTGTCTGCAGGGTAAGACATTCGAGCTGCGATCTGGCTGTTGCGAGCGCGACGCTTTACCAGTTTGTTTGAGTACTAAATTCACATTGAATTTAAATCAACAGAAAACCTTAAGAAAACTTTGTAGCAAGCCGTGCACCTTTAAGATCCTATATAACATAATACGGGTTCTGTCCCAAATCTAAACTACTGACAAACAAAACGCAAAGTATTATTTAGTAGTAGTAATATTATTTTAGACTTAAGGGCAGCAGTAATCAATCAGCATAAAAATTCGCTTCAGGAGCGTCACTAAGTTCTGCTGGTCTGTCATTTGTCTCAGGGAGACAGTGGTGAACCGTGTGATGAACAAGCTCTCTCCTCTCCATGATAAGATCTACTGCGCTTTATCTGGATCAGCTGCTGATGCTCAGACCATTGCAGAGATAGTCAACTACCAGCTGGACGTGCACAGGTATTCATCACCCTGTTCCATCTTCTGTGGTTCTCTGTATCCATAACAATAGGTCACGCATCTACTAATATCCATTCAAAATATAATGGACAGTATTGAGGTGGAAGACGACCCGCTGGTTTGCTCTGCTGCCACTCTGGTGAAGAATATTTCATACAAATATAAGGAGGAACTATCGGCACATCTGATCGTTGCCGGGTGGGACCGGAAAGAAGGGGGACAGGTGAGCTAATGTTTGGTTTTATTGCAAACTGATGGCTCACATTTTGTCCTTCAGAAATGATCATTCATTTTTACAGTAGCATGACGTGATACTGTGTGACGGGCCGGTCATTTCTCCCTCATTCAAACAGGTTTACGCCACACTGAACGGCTTACTGACCCGGCAGCCCTTTGCTATCGGTGGATCTGGCAGCTTTTACATTCACGGGTTTGTGGACGCAGAGTTCCGGAAAAACATGAGCAAGAGACAAACCCAAGAGTTTGTTGTTAACGGTGAGAACTTTATCAAGATATGGTTAAAAAAATTGAATTTTAGAATACAAATTATTTTATAGACTTTTAAGACCTGTTTTTATAATCCTAAAAATAAAAACATTAGAGAATACCATCACAAACAGAAGCAGACTGTTGCAGAAGTCTGTCGTGCACCAGAATGTTCTCCATCCAGGTGTGACCGGGCTCCTGTGGGTGTTTAGTCTCTCACTCTCTCTCTCTCTCTCTCTCTCTCTCTCTAGCGCTCACTCTGGCAATGGGCCGGGATGGTTCCAGTGGAGGTGTTGCATATGTGGTCACTATTGATAAAGATGGAACAGAAGAAAAGTGCGTCTTGGGAAATGAACTGCCCAAGTTCTTTGATCTGTAGAAACACATTTTCCAACATTCCACACTGTACTGTACATGTGCTTACAGAGCAGAACAAAATACAGCAAATTAAAAATAATCTGTTTGTTTTCCTCACTCACACAACAAACACACACACAGAACATCTGATGCAGTTTTTCTGTTATGGAAAGTGACATGCGGGCCCAGAATTGATGACCCATTTTTTTAGAATTTGTCCTCTGCCTTTAACCCATTCAGTTTTACACACACATTTGAGTACTGAGTCGTGAACTCACACCTGGGGACAGCCTCAGTTCTTATCTGCCAGAAAGGGGAATCAAACCAACAACCTTCTGTTTACAACCCAGCTCTCAAACCAGCAGGCCACAACTGCCCCTAAACTGGTCTGTAAGTTTAGTGGTAATTAACTAGTTTAAGAGTTAGGCTTTCAGGTTGTTTAACTCTGACCTAACCTAACTTACACTGACCCAGTGTACATCTATTGAGTCAAATTTGTATTACATTGTGTTTTAACGACTGAAGTCTTATATGAATTTTCGAAACAACACAAAACAACAGACGTGTGAGAAAAAAAACTGTAATTTTTTTTTTTACTTATACCAAGATTCATTCCTTTATGCAACATTAAAATATCATTAGGGTTGCCTGTCCATTTGTTCTGAGGACCAAACGTTTAAATAACATTTCACTGACACGATGTGTACAAATGTTTGAGTACATATTAAATAAAATCTAGCACAGTGTTAAAAAGCACTGTTGACTTTATTTGTGTTTTGTCTCTGATTCTGTGAAACCGAATGTAAAAACAACAAAATAAGCAGAATCGTAATTCTTTACGCAATTTATTTAGACAACATGCAAAATGTTTTTAATAAATTGAATACGTGGCTTGTCGGTACCGTGTCTGTTTCGGGAGATAACACAAATTAGTGTTGACAGGTTGTGTGGCAGCTTTAAAGAGCACAACTCTGATTTTTAGTTTGGTCTGTGCAGTGACTATCGAACAAGTTAAACCTGTTAACCGGCTTTTTGTTTAAAAGAAGCCATTGTTGTTTTGCCTGGTTACTCATTTGTGGGTTTGGCTTGACGCCTGATAACACCCATTTCTCGTGTGTTGTACCTCCTCCTAATGCCAGCGGGGCAGATATGCCAAAGATCTGCCCTCCATTTCACTATCCTTCTGGTCTTCATGGTGCGAAATGGCTGCCGTATGATCACAACAACGCTAATGTACCTCATTCATATGTTTTTGTACGTCCTATACAACTTTTCACCCCAGAAAGTGTTGAGTTTAGGGTGAACCTTTATGTTTAAGTAATGACAAAACAATTTTTGCTATTGCTGACGCAAAATAACCACCCCAGCGGTAAAAATGGTCGGCTATTACACAGTTCCTCCCCTTGTTTAAATATCATGAAGCCTCAAGACAAAACTAAGACAACCATTTTGGAAACATGATCCCAAAATCAAACCTTCTACCTTTGCATTTACATGCATTTAGGCATTTAGCAGATGTGTTTATCCAAAACAACTTACAAATGTGTAACAGATACTTTTTGTAATCGCTAGGTATATCGTGTTAAGTGTCGTCATGTTTACACGTGTTCTAATCTAATCTAAATAAAAACATACTCACACTGCAGAGGTGGCGTAGAAGACGCATCTGATGTGACGGTCAGGTGTATTCACACTGTTTAAAGCTGCTCGGAAGTGGCATAAATGCATTTATACAGCAATTACAGTAGCCTAAATCAATGTATGAGATATTTAACAACATGATATTGTGTAGAATTATGGTACAATTAAAACATAATACAAAATGATCAAAATAATTTTGAAAATGATTGAGAAATATGCTTCATCATGAGAGGAAGTGTAGTATACATTTCATATATATAATCTTTTAAATCAAATGTACGAGCATTAAGCTTATTAACAGCTTAATGTTAACAGTGTATAGAAATACTTTAAGGACCAGTTTCCAGTACATGTTCAAAATCCTCCTGTCAGTACAGATCTTTCACTTCAGGACTGGTTGTTGTGTTGTTGTGTTGTTCTTGTTTTGGCAGTGCAGGTTTGGCTCATCATTTGTGACGTTGTGTTTTATCCCCCCTGTTGGAAACGGCAGTGTGTCACTGAAGCTACTGCATCAAAATCTACACTACACTACACCACTTACACTAGTGGTCACACTTTTTTACCTTAGAAAACTTTTTAAAAATCAAGCATTCATTTGCGGTTAAAGCTTAAGAGATAATACCAATCATCAGTGTTTCCAGTTTAAATGGAGTCGTCACTGAAACGACATGTTTTGAGGCACAAAGAGGAAGCTGGAAAGATCAGAGCAGCCATTTTCTTTATGAATGCCATTTTCTAAAATGTCTGACAGACTTTTGTTTTTGCCACAAACATGCTACAAATGACAGGTACAAATGACCTGTTTTTTTGGTTTAATGTATAATCACACCACCAGCGGCTGAATATCAAATGCCACAATGACTCTGGAAAGTACCGGACCGACACTCTTTCACTTTCTGTTCTGTTCAGTGTGTTGGTGCTGCCAAGCCGAAGCCAAGCCAACCCTGACATCTGTTGCATCTGTT
>JAZGTJ010010002.1:0-18663 GCA_036877575.1 Botia almorhae | reverse complement strand
TGTGTTCTAATATGTTTAGTTGCCTTCGTGACATGCAAGAAACAGGTAAAAGAAACAGGTAAAAAGACTGGACCTTGTATGCTTTAAAGAACATAAAACTCTTTCTGGTCTCTCAGATTACAGTAGAAATAGTCCATCATGTTTAATGTAGGCTTAATGTTCAAGGTTAAAAACTAGTTAAGATATACTGACAACATCAGTGACATACTTTCAATTTCCACAGAAAATAATTCTGACTTATTTTCAAACACTTTGACAGTTATGCGCTTACAGTTAATGCCTATAGAGCAATGTGCACCATAATGCCCCATATATTTCCATTGTAAATGGACTTCTGTCAAAACATTTGTTGATTGTTTATATAAACTGAGGAATGAGTTGAAATTATTTTCTGTGGTAATCGACAATATGGCTGAACTGAACTGGCTGCATATTTGCATGTTTGTTTAACGAATCAGTGTTTGAGTAGTTATGTTCAAAAATTAAATCTAAACACTTTAAAAGGAAACAATGAATACATTAATAAACACAAAACTAATAAAAAAAATCTTATGAGAAATCACTATCAATATTTATACACAATGTTTCACAAGGGCTTAGTGATATAAGAGTGAGGGGTTTAAAAATAGCAAGTAAAGCCTCTCCTTGCATAGTTAAATACTCAATCTTCTTACACACTATTCACATAATGCTCTTCAAATAGGTTACGCTTAAAGTGTATGAGACCCATTCAATTTTAATAATAGCCATTAGCCATTGTCCTGTAAACAGTTTTCAGTTTAGGAAAAACAAAGCTCTGAGAGGATGCTAATTGTGTTTCCTCAATCCGTATATGCAGGAGGACACAGGCCCAGCAAGATTCAAATATGAACATCTGTCCTTTGGTACTTTTTTCTATCTTTTTAACAGCTATTATTTCTCTTTGTACTAAAAAGCATCAACAGACTTCTGGGAATCTTGTCACCTCACTGTAATAAGGCATTCTCATATTTAGCATTTGGCAGATGCTTTTATCCAAAGTGACTTACAGTGCATTCAAATTATACTTTTTACCAGTGTTTTTTTCCCTGGGAATTGAATCTACAACCTTTGTGATGCCAAAGCAGTGCTTAGCGAAAGTCCATGTTTGAACTCAACAGGTAAATTAATTAGCTTCATGTTTGCAGGTTAATTTATTAGGTTCAGGGATATCAAGATAAGTTCATACAGTATTACTGACTGGACACAGTCACAACACCAGATTAGAAATGCAGACGTCATGGTTCTATATTTAGGCATCTGCTCTTTTCTCTTAATGTGCATGACACCGGCGTAACAACAAAACACTGCATATTTAAAATGCCAACTGAAAATTTTAAATCAGCCATAGGCCCCACATAGATCATCCAAATAACTATAATCAATTGTATATGTACTAAAAGTGTTCAAGTAATACTAACCTCGGCACTGGGCCACAGGTCCTTTATGACCCTCTGGATCCTGGCCACCACCTCCAGCCTCATGCGCTCTTCCTCTGGACGAGGAGAAATATACTCATAAAAGTCCTTTATCTCTTCATGCAGCCTGGATAAAGAGAAAGAAATTAACTGAGCATGGCAGAATCTCCAGTTACTAAAGGGATGATTTCTCCATTCAAAATAATGCAACTAAAAACTATACAAAAGTGCTTTAGCAGCACAGTACCAGAATCGGTGGTACTTGATGTACGTTATGATAAACCCAATGACCTTTTAGTCATGTGAGTTGGGAACACTAAGGTCTGGATTCAGTCAGTCTTACATATAAAAATGCTGTTTGTGTGCGAAACTTGAATTAAGCACGCTAGCCTGCATGCTAACCTAAGAAACATATGAATATATCACTCAGTTATTTCATGCTTTTATGCTTTATAAAAGCATATTTATTTATTAATCCGTTGTTTAACGGATGCATCTAAGGCTATATTCATGGCAGGAAGCAATTAATCTACACACAAGTCAGGAAAGAAGAATTTAGCATGTACAATTCACCTATTCTGCATGTGTTTGGACTGTGGGAGCAAACACACAGGGAGAACATGTAACTCCACACAGAAAGGCTTCCTGACTAAGCCAGGACTCATTAAAGCATATATAGCCATTTGTGTTATATGCTTTATCAGTAAACACATAAATAATAGACTCAGTGCTAAAACTCTTCTACTGTTCATCAGCGTGAACACTAACTCATTAATATGAGTGTGAAACAGGCCATAAAGTAAAGGATTGGCATGTGAAAACAAAATTAGACCTAATGCAACCACAAGCATCAACAAAATGCATTATAATGCACCTGTGCTGTTAAGTAAATGATGAGAATGGTTAACATGAATCACGGAGGAACGCAAGTAAACGGCTGGTTACTACGGCAGGGAGAGGGAGACTGTGAGTAGGTGACGGCTCATTATTACACATCTCTAATAATCTAAACATCTAACAACTCAACACACATCAATCTGCATGCTATATTTAACCAATGGCAACGCATGTTCTAACACCGCATGACGTGATCCATTTGCTTAGAAAAGCTGAATTCATTCACAGAAATCTCACATTGGTGAGCATGTCTGGTATGTTCAGTAGATGATTACACTGAAGCACCTGCTATGACCCCCTCCTTCACTGTCCTTTAAGTTACAGTGTTGACTAATACTGGCCTCCTGCTGGGAGGTGCCAATTTCAAGGCCAGGTTTGACTCCATCTGTCTGCCAAACTGTCAGCCAAACTGGCCTCTGTCCCTCATGCTCACATACAGTAGAAACATGATGCATGTGGTTTCATTGCATGATTCTACGCATGTGCTTAGTGTGCCTGCATGAGGCTGAGGTGATGTTTTAAAAAAGCACAGCTGGCCAAGTACAGAAACCACAGATAAAGAACACAAAGAGCAAAGCAGGCTGAGAGAAGATAAAGAGAAAAACAGAGAAATGGATAGAAAATGTTCAGAACTTAAATTTTAGACATGCATTCATTATGCTTAAGTTACACATGCTTTCTATTCAGTGAAACTCAGCATTTATGTACCAGTGGTTGGTATAAATAAAATGTTGATATTACAGTACGAGTAATTACACTGTGGTATAAGTATGAGTACAAGTAATTACATTGTGGTAGAAGTATATGTCTTAAATCATATCAGTTAATTGTGTTGAGATTGGCATTTAAGTTAATGTCAAGTTAAGGTTAATGTCAGATTTTCACACGTTAATGTTCGTTTTTAGTCAAATCAAGTAAAAAAAAATACTTTACAAATGCAAGGTATCTATTTTGTTGTTTTTTGTATCTCAAAACAAAAGCTTTTATTGAACACACAAAAAATTATTCATGACAATAAAACTAATATTGCAAAATTCTAAATGGATATGCCTAGTAGAAAACTGTTGTAAACTGTCCGATATACATGTATTTAAACTACAGCTACATTACAATCAATGCAGGAAGTAGTGCCACTGGTTGACAACTATACACAACTAATCTCTGCGACATACATAACAAACACACCTTTACTACAAGTTCTTTCTCGCCTGGACTTGTTAGGAAACAAGACAGCTTCTTCAGAACAAGGAATTAGAATAACTAAAATTAAACTTATCTAAATCTAGCGTATGAGAGTACGGGACCAACTCTGCCACCAATTCTGATTTAAAAACAAAGGTGAACAAAAAAATGTGAGAAACAGTAATGCTCTGAAGAACAATATTTTGCACCCTGGAAATTCTATGCATCTTATTACATAAGATTGAGTCAGAAATTGTTGTTTGTTCAAAAACTGTGCCAATATCCCAAGTGTCCAACTGAAGGATCACATGTACACCTTACTTGTGCTGATGGATGGAACATTAAAATAAACTTGACCTAAACAGGCATTCGTTCACTTGAATAAGTGCTCCAATTGCCGACCATGTGCTTATTTGTCAGGAAACTCTGAGAGGAAACACTCACATTTTCTGTCAAGGAAAGTCTTCCTCTGGTCAGCCACGTTGCACATAAATTAGTCATGCAAAACTATGAGCATACAAACACGTGGTCACTTGGGGTCTGATCAGTGTCTAAATATGCTTGTCTGACTGTGCTGGTGACACCAAACTGTATGAGAAACTATGCCCTGGGCATGATCTCACAGACACTGCAGAGGCAGTCGGGCAGCATTCATTAGAGCAGGCCACCACCGCAACACAAACACACCCACTGCAGTCACACATACACAACTCTGTCACTCTGTGTATTTTTGGCCAGAGGGCGGGGGCCGGAAGGCAGGGGAAATTTAGGCTATGACAAAAAAAATCAAATATAAAGTACGCAAATAACTAAAGACACAGCACAAACTTTTTTTTTAAAATCAGACAACATAAACACACAAATCATTACACACATTACAGCACATACAAACGTTTCCATACAATCACTCAACAAGAACACACATTTCTTGAATCCTCAAAGTTCCAAAAACAGGGTAGAACCAGGGATGGCATTTTTAGTTTAAACTAACTTAAGCAAACTTATCCTGTGTTTTTCTCCAGTTATAATTAAATGAACAATACAATTCATATTAATGAGTTCCTCGTAGTCATTAGCATTTTCTTTCCAAAATCAAAGCAGATAAGCACTTGTTTGCATGTATTGGTGGGTGTGGTTGCACACTGTGTGTGTTGCTGTACCAAGATAAAATAGAATTCTGCTTCCATTGTTGTCTATGAAACAATGCAAGCTCATTCTAACAACAGAACTGAAAGACAGCCTGTGCAAAAAGAGGAAGAGTTTAAATGACCTTCTGATCTCAGTTTATTATCTTTAGCAACACAGTTACAAGACTATGATAGAATAAAACAGACAGGAGAAAGCAGCAGCAGCCAAAGCAAGTCTGATCAAATCTAAAGTTCTAGATCTTCGAAGCACTTGAGCTAGATTCCCAGCAGGCTGTTTTACAGTTCTAAACACTCACTGGATTAGTGTTGTCTAATCTGGCTCTGGAAAACCAACACACACTGTGAGGCACACACTGAACCTGAGTTTCATTTCACAGAAAAGCTGTTCAGATTAGTTTCAATTCTCCAGAGCAGCCTGTTGTGACCTCCAATGAAACACAGGCAACATACAACTGTCAGCCAATCAGATAACAGATTTTGTCACTAGGAAACCCTTTACTCTGATGCCATGCAATTTAAATCATAGTCTTCACTGGGTGACTTATTCACAGTACATTTGTTAATAACACAAAATGCTGAGATTACAATTTTCAAAATTTACTCAAATTGTTTGGTCAATACTGTTTTTTTAATGTCTTATGTTGGTCACATGGGTTATCCTCCGTAAGTGCTTTTTGTTTGGAAGTCGTGACCAATGGACCTGACTTGAAACACAGATGGTTAACAAGATCTCTATTGGTGCAGGTGCCGAAACATTGCCTTAATTTGACTGCACAAGTGATGTGCAAAACCTCTGATTTTCATAATCCACTAGACAGTGGGTGATTTAAATGATTAGTCTGTGTTAAGAAAGCCCTCCACCAGCCCCAAACAATGTATTTCTCAGAGAAAAATGGACACGAAGCACAACCCGTCAATATGAAAACTAACAGATAAACAGTTAACAACAAATAAACAAGAAGAAACCTATAACCTTTTATTGCACATGACAAGAAAGCCGCACTATAAACATAGAACGCTTCAATCAAACCTGACTCATGGGGCGATCTTTACTGTGAAACAAAAAAAATATGTATGCACAAAATATACTGTAGGTCATAACATCAAACTGTATGTTGACTGGCTATTAGCCAACCATCATGGCACATCCATTGTGCCTCTACAAGATAAGCCTATTTGGCACAATTCTGTGACACTGACCTTCGAGTTATTACATAAGTTCATTGTGCGCCACCCACCTCTGACTTAAGTCTGACCAAACCCTGAGAAATCCTTGATACATGCACTGCTGCTAGGCAAAATATAAAAAGTGTTCCATTTCATGTTGCTAGGCACAGCATTACCAGTATACTGAAGCTCAATGCTCAGCAGACCATGACAAAACCACACTGAAACTAAATCGATCAGGTGCAATAAAATCCCAATCATTTATGCTCAATTTGTGTTTAGGTCCTTCCACCTGGTGTAAAAAGACCACCAGTGTTACCAAATTAGACCTTTTCGCCTCAGGACTACCTTCTGTTACGAAAGCCAGTAATACACTATGGAATTTCATTTTAACCAATCAGCACACAGGAATGATGTGAAAGGGAGTGAAGTTGTCAGACTGTAGCATTGTGCTCCTAAGAAACTTTCCAGCCAACTATCAACAAACTGTAACATTACAGAGATGTAGTGCATAATAATAGAAATAATATCTTTCTTACAGGCAATATATTGACTGTTTCCCTTCTAAATAATTAATTTAAATACTATCTCAACAACTCTCAAGTGTTTTTGCAGTGAACTTTGGTTTAATAATCATCAAATGTTTGCCAAAAGCCTCCAATTAGTCATAAGGGAAGCTCTCTCGGATTATGACTATTGTTTAATGTGATTCACATATAATTGAAGTGCACACCTTATTATTTTTTTTGGCTATCTTTCACAAACTTTTGGAAACAATTTATCAATATTACCAACAGATTACAAACAGCCAACCATCTGTAGCTTTCTAATTTCATTATGGAGATTCCAAACATGTTGCTGCCATTGTTCTAAAACATGAGTCATACACATTCTTCAGCACACAACAGCAAAACTGTTCACCTTGACCCTAATGATGAGTCACAGGATGAATTATTGAGTGCTCTAACTTGGTGAGGGTGTCGGTCAGAAGGCTTATAGCACTCTCACACACCCATAACCTGCTGCTAGTGAGAGGGATTTAGTAAATGACAGGTAAATACATGTCTGAAGAGATTTTACTCTTGTAGTATCTCAGAAACTGAACACTGGTTATATTTTACCTTCAGACTCCGCCAACCAACACATGCACCCTGTTGATATGACAGACCTACCGTCAGTGACCAATGACCATAGGGTAAATTCTACTGCACAGTGTACAGCTTTAATTGAAGAAGCAGTAGCAACCTAACATTACATTTGGAAAAACAAACTATTAGATTTCCAAACTATTCGACTATTAGAACTATTAGAATACATGTGTTTAAAAGCAATAAATAATCAGGTAGTCATTTTGAGAGGATGCATTAATTTGAAATGTAAAAGTTTCAGCATGACCAAAAACTATTCAAAGACATGGTGTACGGACACCATCTGTTTAGCAATGTGTTCTGAATATAAATGATTGTCGATCATGTTGTGTTAAAAATATTCTCTGCGTTCATTTAGTGCTCCATTCAGGAGCACCTATAAACTGAACTCCTCCTACATTAAACAGCATTAAAAAACAATCAGAAAGACCCAACATAAAATATTCAGCAGCAGCACAGCTGAGCGTGGAGAATAACAGGGGAAATCCTCTTTCACTGCAGCATAGCTGTCAGGCAGATAAAGGGATCAAAATTCACTCTAAGAAAGCTGATTGGTTAAAAGCATTGTGACATCACAGAGATGGGGATCGTGTGTCAACTGGGAAGGGGAGTTTGTTTTGAGAAGAATGGGGCAGGAACTCCCTCAACACACAGAGAATATAAACAGAAAATTCTCTACACACACACAGACACACCCATAAACTATCTGTTGTTCTTCTTATGCCTCCTAACAAAACAGCAGCTGACATGATTATTGTGGGAAATCAACTTCCAGTTAACACACATACAGAATGAAAAGCACAATACAATATGCTGTGACAAAAATATTGTAGTATAATATTATATTGTATAAAATGCTGTAGGATGGAAATATTCTATACTGAAGAAAGGGAGTACGCATCTGAATAGATTTCATTCTGATTTTCATTCTGAGTCAGGTATGCACTCTAAATACAGATCTGTAAGGTGTAAGTTAGAGTATAAGAGAAATCACAAAGAAATGCTCTTATGCAAATATTCTGCTAACATTACTATAAAGGAGGATAAGGCCTGACTACAGTGTACTTTGCTCTGGGCTTCACAAGCTGCTGCACATATTACAAAGTAGGGCTGTCTTCACTTTCCAAAAAGCTACCAAACCACCACCCCACCCACTACACCTAAATCTAACACCACACCACCACAGAATCCTACTAACATAGCTTGTTCAAAATGGCACCTCTCTAATATACTGGAAGATGTACACATTGAGCGCTCTTAAGAAAAAACAGCCACTAAAGCATAACTGAAACCTACTAGTGAGAGACAAGACTGGATTGGAAGCATGTTGCTTTTTTATTTCAGACATTAGTCTACACTACAAACTACTTTATTATAAACATGAATATATAAATCTATAAGAAAAGATAATATTAGACAGAATGTTTATCATGTCAATAATAAATTGGAAAAAAAATGGAAAATAAATTGTATGTCAGCATGACTTATGATCTAATCTGAATCAGGTACATTGTGTGGGTCACTAACTAAATGACTGATGACAAAGATAATGATTAATAGGGAGGGTAACAACTTTACAGCAACTATGTGTAATATACACAGTGTTACACAACGTCAGTCAAATGAATTCTGAATAAAGCCCAGCAGACTAAATTCACTTAGATGCTTTTTGCTACTTATTGTTTTTGAGATTCTAGTTGAGCCTTTCTGAAGGGTGCTACTCATCTAATTGGTACATTCTCTTGGAGGAGTTCAGAAATTTAATTTTGAAATGTAATGTAAAATCAAGTTTTTCAAATGTCACCATAGTAACCACTGTCTTCCCCCAAATTTCAGTAACTAATGTAAAACAGTGTAGGAAACATCTCTGACATTTTGTTTACTTTTTCAAAGACAGAGGTGACATACCAAGTTACCACAGTTTTATTGTAGTAACAGTAACTGGAGTAAATAGCTAGGGAATCATGAGTCATCGTGACACATTTATGTAAGGATTTTATGCTTTTAATGCCCAAAACAGAGACACCTAACAGCTTCATGACAAATCACAAAGTAGATGTAAAGAATATCAGAACTTTCTAAAAGTTTGTGCTACTGGAGCTTTTTGGGATTCGTCACTGAAGCAGCTGGCAAGCCAGCGCAGGCCATTTAAATGGAAGGATTGCGAGGATACCCTAGACACGCCAAATATGGTGAAGAAACGGCTCAGATGTCAAACCACTAGTAAACGTGCGAGATCCTTGTTGGATCTTTGTTGACTGTTGTTGTAGTTAATGTATGGTCGCATATCCAACAATGTGCTGATATGGTGTACTTCATATTCATCTTATTAAATATTATATGAACTTGGTGATGATCGCAATCTATTTCAGCTATGTGAGTGTATTATCTGATTCGGCGTGTTACAGCTTTCCAACCAACCCTCGTTTTAATATAAAACAAGCAGGCCGCCTACTGAATCTTAACCTTTGATCTAAGAAAACAACCAGTCACTGCTTAGCCCCGACAGGTTTTCCTACACCCACACATATCAAACTCACCCCACGATGCCGTCGGAGTAGTTTCTGCGCTTCCACGGTGTGCCAGTGTAGATCTGGTCTTCTTCATCTGTCAGCAGCAGACTCCTGTTAAAGCCAATGGTGCTAGCCTTGTTGTCTCTTTTCCTCTTGTTAGGGAACCCCTTTCCCACTCTCACGACCCCACTTCCACCCACTTGCCCCCCTCCGCCAACATCCCTGCCCACCACAACACTGCTGCTGTTATTATTATTTGTTTCAAGGGGGATAAAGTCTAACTGTTCGGCGACCTCACTGTCGGGTTTGGATCCAGACATCCCCTGCTGATCCTTACGCTCGCTGATGCTGCTGCTGACGACCGCGTTGTTCGATGCAATGTCGCTGCTAATGTTGGTCAGTTTGGCACTGGTTGTGTTGCAGTTGTTGTTAACGTGTAGATTTCCCAGCGTCTGTGTCGTTTCCCAGATACGCACCCACAGGTTGTTGGCAGGTCCGCGTTGTTCTGGCTGAAACCAGGCGATTCTAGGATCCATCAAACGCTGAGCTGCTGCAGGGACACTGCCCCCAGAGCAGAGCCAGGCTCGGTTCGCTCACACACTAACAGGCTTTGCGCTGAGGGTCACACTCGCTCTCTTCTCCCCAAATCGCTGCTAAAATATCCGCTCAATACTGTACAGGTCCATTAACGTCTCTCGGGACGAAAACAATGCCGTAAGATATAAAAGTGCTCTCAAAGATGTGAAACTATAAAAAACACAGACGTCAAATCTCGGAGCTCGAAGAATACAGAAACACGAGTGTCGTACGGTTAACTGCCTCTGACCTGTTTCTATCTCAGACCGTGTGTATCAATGGCGGACTGTGCGCTGCGCTACTGGGCATGCGCCGGCTGGCGGGCGCGATCCCGAGCTCAGACACCTAGTGTTACGCAAGAACGCACGTTACAGATTCTGTTACGTAACAGCTGGTTACTCTGAGGGTTTGAAACGTAGTATTTTAAACACGTAATATGAACCTTAAGCCTGTGTCATATTTCTGACCACGTGAAACGAGGCACTATTCCAATGAGCTACTTGTTTGTAATATTTATAATACAAACATAAGATTTAAATATGAAATTATACTCATATTTAAAAGAATACATAATTATTAAACTCCATAACGAGTTTTACTTCGATTATGCAATTGAGCCGTTTTGCAATGCAACAAATGAGATTAAGAACATGAAAATGTTAATAAAATACTTTTTGCTTTGTGTAAAAGTAACCCCTGGGCACTGTCCCATCACCATTTTTCAAACGCTAGCGTCAAGAACAAGGACAGGTTTTACCACAAAACCAGGGGTTAAAGAGGCATCTAACAATTATGGTGACTTTATTTATCCCCACTGTTTTCACTTGAATGTATATCCAAAAATTAGATGGCCAGAAGTGTACCTCATAAGTCCAAAACACAAACAGAAATAAAAAAATTTAAACCCCAGCTGTCTTAATGTATACTGCTAATTCATCTTTAAGTCTCAAAAATAACAAGTAACAACAAAGTGACATTAGCATACCTTTACGATAATTTATGCTTTAATTAAAACACTGATGTTTTGTTTTACAAATAATAATGGAGAAATAAATTCCAAAAAACGTAATATTCACACATATACACTCACACTCAAAAATAAAACTATTGACATTAAAAGCAAAATAATAATGAGGTGAGCCGCCATCTGAGAATTAATGATATGTGCACACTCATTTTCTCTGCAGGTTTTCTAGGTAGCCGATGAATCTCTTTAGGTTGATCCTTATGTTGTCCAGGACACACAGCTGATCAGGGCTGTATTTTCCTCTGCCTTCCTTTCTTAGCTGTAGGAAAACAAAAGGTGAAATTGTGAAAAGCCTGCCATCTAAAGGCCTAGGAACATACAAGAATGCAAAGATCTAGCACAGTGTCCTGTGAATTGCCGGACTCTAACTGCAATTCCATTACCCTTTAAATTGAGCAAACTGAAATAACAGATTGAAATGGAAACACAACAATTTAGCTTAAACTCATGTATATCAAAAAAAGTTTTTTATGCTTGCATAAGCTGATTTTTCAGGTAATTCGGAAAAAGTAATATTTCACAAAAACTGCAATGGAAAGAATTTTGCATTTAAAGGTCACCTGGCATACATAGGGGGCTTTCCCCCTATAACATGCCTACATCTTCTTTGATTGAAACTAATGGCTAGTGTGGTGGCTGCGCTATACGTTAACCTACTAACATCTATCCAACATGGTTTTTGAATTCATGAAATCGTGACTTATCACAAGAGGAAATTTATGTTGCAGTCACTTAATATTAATTATTTTTTATTGACATTTAGAAAAATTGCAAACGTTTTGCATAAATCTGTAAAGAAACAAGGCTTATGATTTCCTAAAATAAACTGAAAAGTACTACTAAGATCAGGCTACCAACTACGACAGATAGTTTAGTATAGAAAGTGTTACTTTCTGTACATAGCTTTTGTAAAGCTGTGCTTAGGCAACAGTCTCAGAAATTACAAAAATAACAATGTTGAACCTTGAGGTTAAGCCCAAAATTGGCTCTGGAGGTGAGATGATTGATGAGTTTGGTTTAGTGTGTTTGGCAATACTACGGCTGTATGTGAATATGATGCATATGTTTGTGATAATATTCTTAGATTGCTTTTCTGTTGATACCTTGGCTCTAAATCCTGGCTGAAGGGCTTTGAGGGATGACAGCAGGTTAATATTTTTTCCAGCCTTTTCTGCCTCATCTCCATCAGCAAAGACATCAAAGAGGGCGTCCAGCGCCTCCCCACACACGACCAGGTTTATGTCCTTCATTGCAACATTAAGTAATGCATTTCCAATCAACTGCAAAAGAATATTTCAAGTGAATTTTAATTCACTTTAATTCATCAAATCAAGATATATATTAACACACCCTCCAAAACATTTCTTGGTGATAAAATTAATGACAGGCAGAAATCTTTATACTGTATAAAAGTATTGAATTTCCACCACTATCAGTACCTGTAAAGTGTCTGCAGTGTCTCTCTCTTTGGCAAGAGAGCTTCCTGTGATGCCAAGAATGGCCATGGCATTAACTCTCACGCTGACCAGCTCACACCTGGTAGCTACCTCACAAAAACTCATCAGCTGGTGTGGAGTGATACACTGCAGGAAAACACATTTTATCATGAATTACTTTCAAATACGCATCTACCAAAAGATAAAAACAGCACATGAATGTGCTTTCACCTGGGGTATGTTTTTGGAGGCCATGATTTGTAGCAGAGAGCGCAGAGCACTGGTCACAGCCTCCAGAAACTCATCATCCTTTAATACCTCTAGAAATTAATTTCCAAATACAGAAGATATTAGACTTCCTCAAACCTCCCGAACATAACCTGATATCTCCAATAAGGGTCTAATCAGTCTAAAAGAACAACCAGAATAATGAAAAGTGCAAAACCACATTATATTATGCCCTGGCATAGAAATGGCTTTCCGTTAGAAGCCTGACAGATTTGGTATAAAATCTAAAAGTAAACACGCTGGCGCCTACCAGATGAGCTGAAGACCAGTGAGGAGAGGTGCTGAGCCACGGCCTGGAGTCCTGTGTCACCACCAAGAGACTCTGTGTCCATAGAAGCAAGGATATTATGTAGACACGTCAGTGCTCGACACTGCACCCTGTGCATTCTGGGAAAAAACACAAAGAAAGCGTATAAGATTTGCGTTTTTGTGGCTATGTAAAACACTACAATTATAATACAAGAACACAGACATGAATGATGATAATGTACACAACAAAATGCACAATTAAATGTGTAGATTTATTACTTCTTTAAGAGGCATTTCCAGGAAGGGTCCTTGCTACAGAGCTCAACTGCTGTGGGGCTTGGGAAGTCTGCCTTCTTTAAGACCTGAAAAAAGTAATTAATCAATCAGATTTACACAGTTACAGAAATTTACACGAAACAATATGTGTTGAGTGCTACTGACAGGTCTTCAAGACCAAAACCTCTTTAAGGCCCCAAAGACCTATACCACATGTGAGCCCAAATATGTCCACAGTGCTGTCATTCTAGTTTGTTTCATATATCCTGCAGTGACCTTGACTAAGGCATGTGAGTGTCATGTCCTCTCCACTGGACCAATACATGCTCAGAACGCTAGTGTCCATGCTCAGGTTCTGCTGACTATGTAATACCATGGTTATATTACCTGTTGAAGTATGCTGTGGTTGAGCAGGGACGTGTGCAGTTCCGCAGACAGGCAGAGAGGCGAGAAGAGCGAGGAGTTAGTGTCAGCACACATTTCACTCTCATCACTGCTGGATATCTCCTCCCACTCATCTTCTGAGGGCTCTACAAACACAAACATGTCTAAACACTCACTGAAAACAACTGCTCTTAAACAACAGCAACACTGTGGATTTAGATGTTGCTGCCCTCGTTGATGTTGAAACAGTGATTTCCCTAAAATAAGCCTCATTACCCTCTGTCTGGTCTTCCCTGACATGAACACACAAGTCATTCTGCTAATTTAGCATATTAGCATTTCCCATCCTGTGGAGGGGCAAAAATATTCATGTTGCCCCCTCTGGCACTTGCTTGCCTGTACACACGCTTACCATCAGCGCAGCACATGTTGACGATGATTTCCAGAGACGTCTGCTGTGCTGACAGTAGTGCATTGGCCTCCCTTATCTCCAGTCTGTCTCTCTTAAAACATAAATACAACATTAGATGGAACATTGGATGGCTACCAGTTAGCAATAGAATCAATGGTAATATCAACTGACTTAAAGAGGATTAAATTAAAGAAGAGCACTAAAAGCAACAGACAGTAAATATGGATTGTTTCTGTTCCACAGACCCTTTTCAGACCTGGTATTTACATCAATTTGATCACAGGTGTATAGTTGTTAATACAAGTGTGAACACAATCCCAAATGTTTATGACTGAATTAGCCGAGATAAATGTTAATATCTGGTGTAAACAGATATTAAAAATCCAAGAGATCAAATCCAGAGAGGTTAAAGTTTCAAAATGCCCTCTGAATGAGCTGAACTAACCAGCAAAAGCTGAGAGGTTACAGCAGCTCTGCATACTCATACATAACAGGGAGGTGTCATTTGATGTTAAGAGAGAGCAAAAGCCATATGACTCAAGGGGACGGATGTACCATTACATGGGCATTAAAGGAAAGAGAAAGAATAGAAAGAGTAACGTATGGTATGCCCTCCCTAATATTAATTGGCCTTATTTCAGTTAACCTAGAGGATCATTAAGAAGACAGTATATATGGAGGTCAGCAGTGCCCTCTGAAACTCTATGACTTTTGAGATTGGGTGCAAACTAGGGCTGCTATAGATTTTTCATCAACTGATGTAGATTTTTGGCTGTAGTTAATACAAATCATCCCAATTTTTGCATTTTCCATTTTCATTACATTACATTATCTTTTAAAAATACAGTGCATTGAGTTTTAATTCACTGTTATATCTTCACAAAAAAATATCAATATATAGCATCAGGTGTTTCATTAACACCACAGCAGACCACCCAGTGGTGGTTTTTAATGTTGTAAACACAGGGGGTGTTTCAAGGTGATATTTCACACCAAGCTGTGATTATGAAATTCATCTAACAAAATCTACAAATTACTTTAAACACCCCACCTGAATTTGACCAATACATAAGCCATTACTTCTTTATTGTTTACTGTTAATCACAAACAATCTGATGCTGTTTAACAGTTTTTTGAGATGCTGTATAACGCAGTATTGTCAAATTGTGAAGGCATTAAATGAAAGTTTGCATTGTGTTTTTAATTTAAATGAGTTTTAAATGTAATGAATTTGCATAACAGCCCATTTTGTTCCATTAAATATATCAACTCAATGCAGTATTGTATTACCTTTGGCAGCACTAGTGCAACCCTTTAATGTGCCTACTTAAAACATCATAAGACAGAGCTTTAACGTACAGGCAACAAATCGAAGATATCATTATTTATTTTGGACTTCCTGCCATTTGGCTTTCCTCCATTACTCTTCCCAGCTCTCTCCATCTCCTCTGCTTCAACTGTGTGCCCTGCAGCATGTTCATCTGTATGATTTGACTCTGTGGCAGATGTTCTTTCTTTGGACAGACAGGCAGATTCAGCATGCCACAGATCTGGAATCAGTTGCCCAGCATCCAGACTAAGGCTGTGTGAGAGAGTGGCTACCAATGCGCTGATTGTCTGAGACTGCTGTGCTGGAGCCAGACTGTTATTTAGATTCCATAAGGAGCCTTGAGAACATATAAACATCTGTTATCCATACGTTACATTCATCACTCATGGTAAAAAAAATTTACAAGCCATTCACAAATTACTACTGCTGCATTTATTAATAATTCAATGGTCTACTAAGATACTTGCACCTGAACACAAACGCAGCCTAATCATACACGGTCTCCTTATAAACAATCAGTTAATTAGCCATAAACATAAAATACAGTTTTGCAAATGTGTAACAGTGCTAATATGTACAATGTCATGTGCAACATTGCATTATTTACCTGCAGCCAGTGTGCGCAAAAGAGTGTGCTCCATACTGGTGTGAGTGGAGGACAGAATGGTGTCCAAGACACTAAACACTGGTGAATTCACACTGCGCACCAGGTCTGAGTTTTCTTCGGTTACTGTGTGCAAGCAGTGGGCTACACAAAATACACAAACCAAACTCATTTACAACAGAGTATCCAAATTTAACAAATAAAGCACTGAAATGTGTGAGAATAAAACATTGCATGCAAATGTGACTCGGTATGAGAGAAACAAATCATCTCAAAGGGGGGCATGTATATATGCAAATTGGTGTCACCTGCTGACAATGCCAGCTCTATATTCTGATGGTGCCTTTCTAGACAGTGCAGAAGAGCATCCAGCAGTCCAGCTTTGTTAAACACGCACACTGCTGCGCTACTGCTCTCACTTCAAACACACAAAAGCAGAACACAAACAAAAACACAAAGATATCAGACTGTCTTTATCTTAATGAGAACATACTGGATTGTGGTTATAACTCTTTATACCCTCTTTACACCTATATATCTCTGATGGTCTTTGTTTTTTCAGCTGAGTACCCAGTTACAAATGTACTGTCCATTTTCTGTATGCCTGATACAAAATGCTAACAGTGTAAAGGGATATACAAGAGACCCTCCCCTGCACCAACCCGATGTCAAGTGGCCCCAGGAGATGTGTTTAAGAAACTTGTCATGATAGCTATTAACACCAGGTGTAAACATAATCCTAGTGTCTGTTTGAGCTCAATCTTACCAGAGGTTCCAAAGTAAATTCACAGCCTCATTGGCAACATTCTCCACTGTGTGCTTCTGTCCCCTCTTGGTAGAAGTGTTCATGTCAAACCCAGCACAGCACTGTTCTCCACAAACAACATAAAACAGAGGAAACAAGAGCACAAACATTTCATGTACAATTTTTGTGACATTTTCTCCAAGCACCCAAACCAATCCCAAAAAACATGCATTACTTTTTAAGTCCAATAAAGACTCAGTAAAGGGTAGATGTTTGATAGATGTATGGTAGGGTTAACAATGTATAGAGTTAACATTCATACCTCCCTTATAAGGGCAGAAAGGGGTGTAAGAACATCCTGTCTGACCATGTTTTCACATACTTCAGGGCCTCCGCAGGCACTTAGATTCCTGTAGCACATGCACATGATACATAGATATCAGATCTGATCAAACTCATTCAGACCAATGCAAAAAAAGACTAAACATTTAGTTTTTAATTTCTATGTAATACATTTTCCAAGCAGTCTTTCCAATAACACATTTCTGTGCACATTCCAAATCACACAGAGCTGTATGTATATTTTGGTTGTATTGTGTTTGTGCGTGTGTGGCACCTAAACCTCAGGCTGTGTGTATGTCAGTGTCACCTGAGTGCTCCAGCAGCTGTTTCTCTGACCGTCAGGCTGTGATCCAGCAGTAAGGGTCCGATCTTTCTGACTGCATCTCTCTGAAGGAATCCTGGGATCGTCTGACTCTGCTGTACAACACGAGAGATGCTGGCACACGCATACTCACGCAGGTCTGCTGACGGACTCTGCAACTAAACAAAGGATGATTTTGAAACACCCTGTCCAAGTTATAAAATAAGGACAAACTAAAGCCTGAATTTGAAAGGAATACAGAAGTCTGCTTTACTTGTCTGACAGCTACATCAATCAATTAGACAGAAGTAACGCTTTCATAACAGTAAACTCGTGGCAGCTCACTTTATCGAGTAACTCCGCTGCAGAAGAGTCTTCATCTTCTAATTCTTCAACAGTCTCTTTAACAGAAGTTACCGCAAGCCCTTCAGAAGAAAAAGGCGGTCGTTTGAATTTGTTGTTCTTTGTCTTTCCCATTTGCAAGCGTTTTTAATGCGCTTGGCCTACGGTTGAAGTGTAATTTTAGTTCCGATCTATTTGAGAAAAGACAGTTAAGCTAACAACACGACCTACCATGTGGAAATAAGTCGCTGCCGTGCAGCGTCAACAATTGTCGCGAAGTGTTGAAAAATACCTGCGCGCCACCTAGTGGGTCAGAAAAGCAATGGAATTGACAGTGGTGTGAAAGGAAAGGGAGAAGGTGATGGAAATCTTATTACTCGTCAGGGGAGATGTAGGATGTCGCATGGACATCTGTTTTTTCGATCTTAAGTCCCACCGATCAACAGCAAATAAATCAAAAGAAAGCGCATTTGATCTTGTTACAGGCCTTCAGGAGATTCCATGTCTAATGTTTAACAGTGTTAAAGTAAATCCTTCCCATTACTTTGCAAAATCTACAGTGCCTTGCAAAAGTATTCATACCCCTTGAACTTTTCTACATTTTTTCACATTACGACCACAAACCTAAATGTTTTTTATTGAGATTTTATGTAATGGACCAACAAAGTAGCACATAATTGTGAAGTGGAAATGATACATGGTTTTTACAATTTTAAGCAAATAAAAATCTATTTAGTGTGGTGTGCATTTGTATTCAGCCCCCCTGCCTCAATACTTTGTAGAGCCACCTTTCGCTGCAATTACAGCTGCAAGTATTTTGGGGTATGTCTCTACCAGCTTTGCACATCTAGAGACTGAAA
>JAZGTJ010010001.1:0-18666 GCA_036877575.1 Botia almorhae | reverse complement strand
TGTTTTAAAATGTGAAGTGTTTAAGCCATTCAAATTATTTCTTTGTTAAAAGAATGTTATTCAACCATTTTTTAATTCTGTAATGTTCTTAAAACGTTCCACCAACTACTACTACTTAAGAATAATGTTTTTTGATATAGGGTATATAGCATTAAAGAAACAATCAACTAACATTAATGCACAACTGTCTTACTTTGAGGGAACTTATCTAGAACATTTGTCAACGTTCTCAGAGCGTTCCCTGTTAGCCGGGTAGTCACTCTCAGACTTTTTCTGTTTCAGAGAAACCTTTGACGCTTCACTTTTTAATATGAAACTTGCTTCCTGAAAAGTTTTTACCTCAGACATATGAGGTCACTGGAGTATGAGGACATATCTCCGCTTAAATGATTGATATTATTTCCCCTCAGCCAGAAAGTTCCTCAAAAGAGATTTCGCTGCACTTCTGTCCCTCCCACGGCACAGAGGGCAACGGCTTATTAGCGCCTTTCATCTCAAACCCAGCACACCGCGCTATCTCCCTCTAACACCAGCTACACCAGTTGCTTTCCATCTCACAAACGGATGAACGCCACCTTCACTGTCAGATGAAACCAGTCACATACTCCAGCAAACCACAAACAGTCTTATCAAGTCTTATCAAGCCGTGAATTTTTTCATATCGCAAAATCTGGTGAATACTTATTCATTTTTGTTTTGTTTAAAAATATCTTTGCTCAAAACCAGATATATTAAATTGGCAACTTGGCAACAAGGCAACATATTGTAAACGTTTAAGACTTGTTTCAAAGAATTTAAAAATTTAGTTAGTTGGATTAAGTTAACCGTTCTGTTTTTGGCATTGGTCGTATACAATTTTATACAATTGTATATAATTGTATACGCCCAACAATTGTCCGCAGGGTCGTTTATACAGTGTTATCCTAAAAAAATATCTCTAGAAAGAGATCGTCACCTCCAATTATTTAATCTCAATTATTTCTCACAATCTAATGCTGTAGTCAGAAGACTCAGAGACGCTCAAACATACAGAATCACAACAAAAAATGGCCGTATTCCAAAAATAAATGCAGGTTAATTTTCCTCTTCATTATCCTCAGATTCTGAGGGTCTGCAGATGTAGGTGTAGATAATGTTGAGAGTTAAAACCTCTTTTCAATACATGCCCATCAAGTTGTAGCGTAGCTTCCTGTTTGAACAGGAAGTATGTGAACACAGGAAAGAAAATTGTGTCCGTCTGGCCCATTTCGTGGGATGTTTAATTCAATGATTTTAAAGCTGTGAGGGAGGGATTTATCAGCTCATAATAAAATGGAGATTGGGGAAGATGATGTGGACAAACAGAGGAGCATGACAGATGCTCTGCTGGTGGAGTGATTTATGCGTGTGGAGATAGATCGACCGTTTCCAGCGGCGTGTCGCGAATACATAACTGCTGTTTAGTTCTGCTTCTCATTCTCAATGTCTCACACATCATACACTCTTTAACGGCTTGAAAGTTTGTTTACGTAGTTTTATTTCATTTTTGGTCAGAAGATTAAAGTCGCGCCACAGAACATTGGCCTCTCTGCTGCCACTTGTGGTTGGAACATAAAATTGCAAGTTGCTTTGCGAGATGTTGTCTTGTATCAGTTATGTTTGGCACTGCAGTCTGTGAGGGTGTGTCTAATGGATGTGGTTATTTCTGCCTCTATATTTCTGCTCCTTTTCCCCCATTTTGGTTAAATACGTTCTCGTACTCACAGAAAACATACACAACATAAAAATAATATGGACAGGGACACAGGGAAAACAGGTGTGGGTGTGAATCCTCAGGGCTGTGATGCACTACGGAGTGTTTATATGTGTTATATGTCTCTGTTTTGCATTGTTAGAGAATCAGTTCTTTGTTTTCATGGTTAATGTGTGTTAGCCAACCTCACACACACACACACACACGTCACATGAACTTCTTGTGGTGTTTTTTTTAATAATTACAATTTATAATGACCTTTGATAGAACGTTTTAAACTCAAATCGTCTACAAAACAAAGAATCCTTAGTTAAGAATGATCATTTTTTATCATTTTCGGTTTAGAGCGGTTTTATGTGCAGAAATGTGTGGAGTAAAACAGTTGTGTGTTTGAGAAACTGAATACAATGCAGCCGTACAGACAGTAATTGAGAGGTACTGCACTCATGTGAAGAGCTTCACAGACTTGCCTAAGAACTAATTAATAGCTTAAAAGCTTTAGACATACTTATGTGCTCATTATTCACATTTTCACAATCTGCCATCACTGTTTCTTTCTCCAAAGCGTCACTTCCTGTGGAGCGCTTTGACTAGCTCATGAATCTGTTAATGTGCTGTTTAAGGGCAAACACATTTGTGGTGCTCCGTGATGTCTCTGTATTGATTCTGTTGCTTTTGTGGACCGTCAAACGCAGTTTATCTTCATCTGTTTATCTTCATCTGTTTATCTTCATCTGTTTATCTTCATCCGTTTCATTCATTTGTGTTCTGGCAAAGGTCCGATCACGGTCATCTTCTGACCTGTCTTCAGCTACAGGAAGTGACTGCAAGGGTTGATGTGTCAGCTTTGAGGGTGGAGGAATAGGTGGACATTGATGTTGGCATACCAGCTAACAATTTTAGGTTGTAAGAATGTTCTCATAACGTTTCCATTAAGTAACAAAAATGTTCAAAGCATCCAGTTTTTTAGATGTCGTATAAACATTATTGCTTACGTTTTTAAACATTTTTAAATGTTTCACAAACTACTTAGGAATAACATTTTATATGATATATAACATTAGAAAAACATTCTACTAACGTTACTGCAGGAATGTTTTTGATAACTTGATGAGAGAACCTTTAGAGAATGTTAACCAGCGTTCGGAGAACCTTTCGCGTTAGCTGGGTTGCCGTTGGCATCATCCATATTAATGAGCCCGGGGCCCTGCTTCAGGTGAGACCTCGTATCTGAGCTCAGCATCTCTGTCTGCGTGCTCGGAGGAAAGGGCAAAAGAACAGCCACCCAGAAGTTCTGAAGAGCTTCATGCTCCAAACAGTGAAAGCATCTCATATACCACAGCACAGCAGACAGAACAACAAAACCCTCGAGCGCCGCGAGAGGATTCCTGTCTCCACGCGAATCGACAAAACTTCCACTTGAACCGCGGCCGCCCTCTTCCTATAATTGCTTGCAAATCTATGCGACCGATAATGTGTGATGATGCCATCGCCGGGCCCTAGAAGAAATAATAGCCCCACTTAAACTCTAAACCACCATTGATTGTTTAAACGGCAATGCCAGGCAGACCTCGTGGCGTAGGACGACGCAAGGTTTACAATCTGTTCCTGTAGTATTTAATGGCTGCCGGGCAGATGCTGCGAGACAGGAAATAGCATATACCCAGCTAACAACTTTTAAGAGCCTTTCCCTAACATTTCCATTTCCTAGTACAAAAACGTAAAAAAAATGTTACTTTGAACGCTCCAGGAATGTTGAAACTGTTCGTTATTTAGGCGTTGTTTTAACGTTATTGCTTGGATATAAGATCATTATTCAAACATTTTAACTTTTGTAACAACAGTGTAACGTTAACAGTGTAACTTTTAAAAAAATAATATGTTTATTTAATGTTATAATGTTATATATAATGTCTTTGATATATATGATATATATTGTTAAAAAAGTTCTACTAAGGTTACTAAAATAATTTTTTGGACCGCTTTAAGAGAGCTTTAGAGAATGTTAGCCAACGTTATGAGAACGTTCCCTGTTAGCTCTCGTGATAACCGAGTCGCCTCGAGGCTGTCTGATGAAAGGTGTAGACATTCAGACTGCATGAATAATGAGCTCAAGCAGAGATTATAGCTTCTCCACACACTGTCTGCTCGTCTTTGACTTCAAAGAGTCTGATTGGTGGATTTTCAAGGAACTTGTAATTAAACAGGTTGTCATGCAACGTATAAGGTAACCCAAGTGATAGATTTAGGGCAGGTCAACCTCTTTTATTCTTTTTACAAGTCATCATCTGTAAAGATACACGTACTTTTCACAATCTAGATGTATTCTAGAATCTCTCACAACATTCTATATGTATATAATCTCTTTTTTTTACATTCATTTTAATAATTAAAAACCGGAATCAAATCAGAAATGATTTGAAGCAAAGACGAGCGTTTGAAAATCAGAGGAAATGACAAATGTACATCTTTTTTATATGAATTACCTATTTTTTAAAGCATTGCAAATGACTTCAACAATGACTACAAGTCAATTTAAGTCTAACTGATGTATGCTAATATATAGTGACTCATTTATGTTATTCACAATGCTTCACTGCAGTGGAAAGTTGCCACTGAGCTTTTTTGCCACAGTATTAACACCGGCTTCTCTGATTGGTAGGTCAATGGAGGAACGCTATGTCAGGATTATGGGTAGTGTAGTTCTTTTCTGGGACTTGAGACTAGTGTAGTTCTTTGCTGATTAGTTAAAAATAAAGCTGAACAAAAGAACCAAAGTTGTCACTTCCGGAACGCAAGATTTGTTTTCTGTACAGGTAATAATTTACATTTACCTACTTACCTAAACGTCAGCCTGGATCAAAACGAGACTAGGTTTAAATCTACAACCTTCTGGTTACCCTTTACGTATCTTACCCAGTACACAAAACCGCACCTCAAGAAGCTATTGGAATGTCTCCAGAAATAACTCTAGAATTACTGCCCTCCTTTCATTTAATGTATATTGGCTTTGTGCGTTGGCTAAACAACTATTCAGAAAAATAGTTTAAATAAGGCGATGGAAGCTGACTTCCAAGGCTCACCGGACTTTAATTATGTTACTGTCATTAAACCCAAACCAAGTTTCGCGAAATGGAGTCTTTGGGTCGAACCTTTAATTTGAAATAGCTTTCAGTGCCATAAAACTCAAGCTCCGTGACCTTGCGGGTGCTTTACGAGAGCAGGGCTGGCCTGTCACGCCATCTGTCAATTTGGCAGTGACTAATATTGCCAACTCCAGCTCACCCGATAAATAAACGTATGTTTTTGAGTTGCTTTCGCTGTAAGCAGAGTCTTCCTCCAGCAAACGCCGGTTAAAGTAGTTAGTTAATCTCCATCAGTGGTGCATAAAGCCGGACAGGCGGTCAATATAGCGACTGACCGGGTTGGCATGTTAAATCAATACCCGAGCCAGCCTGCTGTGATGTCAGTAAAGTCATACGGGTCCAAGAGGTGCCCCTTCATGAGCTTTACATTCAGATAGATCAGACTAATTGCCTAAATTGTATTTTTAATAGCGGTGCTGGACACACAAGAAATAAGGTTCTCTGAGTGTCAACAGATGTAGCGTAAACGTTTGTATGATTCCTGAAAATGTTTGTTACTCGTTCTAATATTTTATTTTTTATCGTATTTGTAATCTTACCTGCGTGTAACAATTACTGTAGTCTGAGCTAGCTAGCCAACTAGTTGTCCTAGCTAATATCGACTGAGTGGGCTTCATTTCTAATTGGTTGGTAAGCAGCACCAGGTTAATCAAAAAGTTCTTGCAGCAACGTTAGCAGAATGTATTTTTAACGTTATATATATCACATATCATAAACATTCTGAAGTAGTTATTGGAACATTTTCAAAATGTTACAGAATTAACAATGTTTGAATGATGCTCATATAAACAAACGATAATGATAATACAAAAAATTGACATTTTGAACGTTTTTAGAACTTTCAAAATAACATGTATTACGTGTTTGTTACTTCATGGAAACGTTTGGGAAACGTTCTTACAATCTAAAATCGTTAGCTGGGTTTAGGCTAAAAGTGTGTCTCCGGGGCCCCTGAGTGCTGGCAGTATTATTATCTTCTATTGTCCTGTTCAAGACTTTGCTCATGAATATTAAGTAGTTTTCTTTTTTTTATTGGCTAAAAGAATGGCCTTGTTTGGTGTGCCAATCTGCAGGTGAATTGACAAATCCTATTATTGTGAAGACATGAGTCATGGATATTTATAAAGTTACTTGACTGGACACTCGAGAGAGGTTACCAAGCAACGTCTGCATGACCCCCGTGTCATTATACCTTCATTTCACATTGAACCAAATACATGAGACGAGATTTTATGTTCATAAACAGAACCGAATGGAACAGTGTTGTGGGGTCTCGAGATGTGCTATTAAAACTTGAAGCGTTTTTAACTTAATGCAACACTCTTGTGAGATGTGACATCCGTGCGTGTGTTGTTTACATAGATCAACAACTGCAGAAAACAAACACCCTTTGTTTTCTGTTAGCAGAAAACTATTTTTCAATTCTAAATGTATTGTAACGTGTAACTCATTTTTGCACGATTTGACATATTAGGATTCTTTTAATATTATTTGGTTCGTGAGTTTTGATTGTGTCATGTCACTCAGATCATTGTGTTGAATTACTTTTAACTCTTAAGTGTGAGTAAAACTGAGAGAACTCTTTGTTATGAAACTGAAGCAGATTACTTAGATCTTAATTTGAGGACCTTTAACATGTAACGTCTCTTTTATGCGTGTAATTTTTTTATTGAGAAGGTGTTGGAAGTCGGTTCTTATACTAGTGTTTAATTTTACTGTAGAGATGGATCTGTTTCGGCGCTCGGTTCAGTCTTGTTTATACACAAACCCACATGGCCACAGGGCAGGATTTTTGGAACGACTTTTCTATTGCCCTTTACCAGATCCAGCAACCACTGATTAATTCTGATGAAATGATGTGTAGAAAGTGGAGTGCTTTAACCAATGATAGCGAACCGATGACCCTCCTCTCTATTTCTTTCATTCGCCCTGAAAATACATCTGCCTCTCCTGATTCCTTTATCCGATCCATTCCACTGAAGTCTTCAATTTATCAGCAAGATTGAGGAGTTGGGCTCTGATTGGTCCCTGACTAGGGGTTATTTCAAAGGTCACCGGAGGAATTGGGCCGCAGGCGGTTCGGGTTCCGGTGATTTAGACTTGACTATTATTCTGTGCTCCACAAAGCCTGCAGCTAATAGGCTAAACTCGGGGAACGACAGCACAGGTCTGACAGGAGACGTGGAGGCTCCTGGGGGCCGGTATGGAGCCCTGGATATGGGCTAAGCGCTGAATGAAAGGCTTCGTGGATTCTAGGCACCCCTGAGAGCTTCGCTTCTGGTGTAATTCATGGCCAGAATGAGGATAGGATGTTGACGGTTGAACCAATTTACTTTGTGGTCCTGGTGGGCTCGCCCTTATGAGCTTTGTCTTCCGTGAAGAGCACGGGTTCAGCAGTTAAGACTGAAATTCTCGAGATGGCTCTGTCAAAGCGGTGAAAAGTCTTATTAACTCGTTTGTAGCTAATATGCCAGACTGAAACGGAAGAGTTAAACCGTTAGTATTGCATAGTGGTATGATGATATACAATGAAATGGTAGAAACAAATTAACCAGTTTAAATTTTGTTATATTTTTTAGACTGTTCCAGAGTCAGAGCTATACGTTTTATTCTTATTATTTATTATTTGTAGGGCCCAAGCACTGAAAGTGTGATGGTCCCTATTGTTTCCTAAGAATCACACATTTTCATTTTCATAAATTTTTATTTCAAGGTTTTGGGGTGTTTTGTGGCAAGTAACATGATGAAAATAAATTTGGCAAATATGACTCATCGACCATTCAGCCTGGACAAAGGTTGACACACCTATGGGCATGGTAGGAGGGTTCTACAGCACCCCCATTGCATGACACAAACTTGGTGCATGTTTTGTACATATGTGTACAGAACCTTTTACATGCAGTGTTCTCATTGAATCATTAGCTGTTCCCCACAGGAATGTAATAACCACTGCGTGTTGTTTTCCGAGAACCGCCATGTGGCGATGCAGCCGTAAAACATGCGCAATCTTCTCCGCTTGCAACTATATTATTTGTTTCGAATCTTATGTTTTTACCTCAAAAGTTTCATATTAGGCACATGATTGTGGAGAGAAGTCAAGATAGGTGACACTCACATGAGCACTATGACTGAGCAAACTCAGTTGCTATGGTAATCGTCTCCCAGTACACATCGTTTGCTAACGAGTTAACTTTGTGAGCTCATCCGGGATGGTTTAATAAGAGCAGAAATGTACGGCTTTATTTTCAGCTTCTGGAATTCAGATATAGACAGGGAAGATAAAAAAAGAGCCATAAAAAGGTTGTTTTTTTTCCTGGTGGTTCCATTTGTTTGAAGTAAAAGGATGTGTTGACATGAGATACGGCAGCCTAGCAACATGGAGGGCTTCCGCTGTATAAATAATTAATGGAAGAAGCAAGCGTTTATTTTTCTCCTGCTCTTTTGGTCTGTTGTTGGATGCACTTTTTAAAAGTCAGAATTTTCTTTATTCCTGTGGGACGACTCCTTCCTTTCATGTTTTCCCTCTTTGCGTTTTGAAGCCTGCGCGTTTCCTGTTGTTGCGTTTTGTACTTTTCTCGCACGGCTTTAGAATACTGTTGGCGTTTCGATAACGTTTAATTACTCTGATTAAATGTTTCTTGATTATGCGTTACACACAATTAGATCCTAATGATAAGCTGCATTATTAAAATCTGCATAACTTTATAACTATATAACTTTATGTATAATTGATGTTGGGCAAGTAATTGCTCATGCTTAAAACCCCTAAAAGTATTAAAATGATAACATATTAAACTTTGACACGTTACTTCTCCTGCGCTCATAATTATATGATGAAAAATACCAGAGACTTCATACATAGACATTAATGGAGAGACTTGAGGCATATATGACCACAGACTATCTGCAATAACCCAGTAGAAATCCACCTACAACTTAGCTACAACTTGGACAACCTAGCAATCACCCAGAAACCTTAGTTAAAGCTACTATTCATAACGTTTGCCTCTCTGTCGCCATCTCTGTTTGAAACATAAAATTGCATGTGACTTTACTACTTTTTTTTTACGTGTGTATACCACACTGACATTTTTTAGGAAATGGGCTGAAACGGCCCATCAAATTATAAACCATTAAAAATAACAAGCTTACTGTTGCGAGTCGGGGTATAATGAACTTTATTGGTAATATGCCGTTAGGCAACTTGTATTGTACAAAGCGCTATAAAGCTAAATGTGACTTTAAGTCAGTCTTGTTTGTTATTAATCACTCTGAAAGAAGAGTTAAACGTTTGTGTGTCTCAAATAAAGAGTGAGTGCGTGCATGTGTTTGTGTGTGAAATGGCAGAGGTCTCATTTCCTGTCCTCCTCCAGAAGCCCTCATTGTCACTGCACAGCAGGTGTCCACCTCCTGCTTCTGAAAAGAGCAGCTCAGGACCTTCACTCGCCTTCAGAGCAAGTTCTCGCACTGATGGATCGCTGGTTGCTGAACTGCGAGGCTCGCTTCACCTTCTGTTATCGACTTTTCGTGCTTTTTGCTTAATATTCTTGGTTCTCAACTCAACCCACCTGGACTTATGTAACTCTCTGCAGTCTCCAGCTGACTTCCTGAAGGGTTTCAACTTTTCACACTTTCTTACTGTACAAAAGATCAGTTTTAAGCCTGATTTAAGCTAAGGAAGCAACAGTTTTCATACTGTATTTGGCGATTTTAGTTTTATTGCCGATTTTAGACTAAGGTTATTACCCAGCTAACAGGGAACGTTCTAAGAACATTGGCTAACGATCTCTAAAAATTCTCTCAAAGTTATAAAAAATGTACTTGCAGTAACGTTAATATAATGTTATATATCTATATATATATATTTATATATAAACGTAATTTTAAGTTATTAGTGCAACATTTACATAATTCTAAAAAGACTGAATAATATTTTTGTAACTTTAAAAACATAACCTTTTGAATATTCCTAGAACTTTCTAAATAAAATGTTTAATGTTTTGGTTACTTAATGAAAACGTTCTTAGAACCTAAATCTGGGTTATCTGGATAAATGTTGGAGAGTTGTATTTGTTAGAAGATTCCCAAGTTAAAAATAGTTGTCCTGGGGCTATTTTAAGCTCAGTGTGGCCCTGGTAGTCTATCTTAGTCTTGCAGAGTCGGGCTTTTGTCTCTTGGTTTACATTCTGGTCTACTCCCTGCAGCTACTAGCAAGAACCACCCACTTGGAAGAGGCCAAAAACAAGTGCACATTGTTTAGGGGTGATCAGAATTGCTTGTGGATATCTAGTTTACTTGCTGTTAAGTGCTCTAAAACCTCTGAATACCATTTGGTTTTTGTTATTTCTTGAATTTTGCATTTTCTTTGTTTTTCCTCAAATCTCTCATTGTAGCAGCCTGGTACACAAAATATTGTTTCTAAATTTGTAGCAGCCAGCCAATCAGATCCGAGCTTGCATTTTCAGTCAGCTCCTGCGATTTATATGTGCAATATACATCCAATGGACAATGAACGGGTTGTGGGCGGTCTGTAGATCCTCCATTTCAGGTCTGAGATTAAGTCTAGCTTGAACTCTGAAGTCAGAAACCACGTCTACCCCGCACGCTTCTCCTGAAAAGCACAAAGTCCACCTTCTCTTATAGTGCCACTATGTTTGCAGTACATAATGCACTGTCTCCTATTGAAAAACAGACCATGGCCCTTACTTCACATTGATTTTTATCAGCCTGCCGGCCCCATGATTGATCTCCCCTGCAAAAGCATCGATTTCTCCCGCTCGGCCTCTTAGTTCTTCCGTCCGAGACTACAAATGGACTGCAGACACTTTTCCATTGTTATAAATAGAAAAAGAGGCCCGGGTCTCCAAACGAATGACAGCGCCACCAACCGTCCATGCTGCATAGTCACACCGAACCACTGTTGTATTCGAGGGCATGAATTAGGTTTTTGTACCTGCTGCGTTTGCGAGAGGGGCGAGTACAGAACTGTCGCTGAGAACGTAGAGGTGGCGCTGGTGACTAACAGTGAACATATGCTAAAAAACAGATGGACTGTGCGTGTGTGTGTGTGTGTGTGTGATATCAAGGAGTGATAATATGTTAAAAACCTGTATATAAAAACCTGAAGTGGAACCTATACAAGTATATAGCAATCTGAGATTTGACCATAAATAACATTATAGTTTCCACATATATAAATATATATATATGTCAAATGCTTATAAACATGATATAAGCGTCTCCATCAGTATTAGAAGTTCAACAGAACTGTAATAAGCAAAACTGCGTAAAACTGCTCTAGGAGACATACTGTACATACAGTATATCTGCACTTCTAAATGTGTGTACAGTTTATATACTGTATTCCAGACATTTCAGAATTCTACTTCCTGTCCTTTCATACTGTCTTTTCATCACAGTAATACCGCATGCTCCAGTACACCATGTATTTTTATATTTTATATATATATGTTTTCTTTTCTTGTTTCCTTATTTTCTATACTTTGCAACAATGCAAAACTGTTAAAAGTGCTTTATAAATAAGTAAACATTAAATATATGTAAACCTAATATTACGATACGTTATATGTAAGTTTAGCCGAGCTGCACGTGTCCCACCATGCGAAAAGCCAAATAAATAAGAACGGTACGGTGACGGAAACCGGTAGAAACATTTGGTGAGCAAAGCAAACCTAATAAATCTACCTCACGAACCCCTTCGTGAGGTTTTGGTTCACCGTTTCATAGCCTAAACTAATGTTAAACACATTCGAATGATTATAAGTACTTGCACATGCACAGATTTGTAACGCGCTCTCACCGCTGGGGCCGGGTAATGCCGTGTAATTACACAGCTTTGAATTAACGACAGAAAAGGACTCAGCTGTGTTCTGTTCCCGCTCGGAGCCAAAACGCTTCATTCGTCTCTCTTCTTCTGCACAGGTCAGGGCCTGGCTGTGTAATTGAGGCCGCCTGTTCCACGGCCAACATTATTCTCCTGAATTATATGCACGCTTTTCCATTGTGTCTTCAGAATGCGTATAGTGCTTTGTTGTGATGGCTTTCAGTAAGAGCTCTTATTTTAACTGCGATTTGTCCGTTTTATTTTCTATTCATGCGACGCCAGCTCACGTTTTCGACATCTGCAATCGTCCGTTTGGGAAACGAGCAGCGCGGCTGCGGGAACGCGTTACAGGAATTTACGAGAAACATTTGTTGCGATTAGAGAATTTGAGTTTCTCCTCCGAGTCGACGGATTTTTCCACCTTTGCCTGAAGCAATTGCCTTGATGCTCCTGGAGAGATAAAAATGGCTTCTCTTCTGTCCTGTCGGGCGAACAGAAAATGAGTGTAATTCTGGTTGTCAGCATACCAGAAATTCAGTTGTCGATGCTTCCAACCTGACTATTATATAAAGTGGTGATTTGATATGAATCTGTATGATGTAAATAGTCCAAAAACGATTATTAAAAAAAAACATGCAAAAGGTCCACACCCGACCTCTAAATTTACCCATCACTGGGGTGAAACCAGATTGTACGAAAACGAAGATTGTACGAATTTGTGTGAAAAGTAAAATGTCAAATAAAGCTATTATTGACGATCTGAACTACATGTTGATTTGATCTGATGATGTTAGAATTTAAACAAACCTCATTAAAACAGTTCAGAGCTTAACATTAACTGTTTTGTTAAACCTAAGTTTGTATTTGTGTGTCGATTTCTGTCTGGTCTGTTTACATTCACTGCAAACATGTTTATATTGATACTTTCCCTAAAAAGGAATTTTAATCTAAAGGTGCATTTGATTGTTTACACACATTTTACTGCAGTGTGAGAACATTGTGTTGTTTCTGGAGACACAGTGTTGCTTTGGCAGTGGCCAGAACGGATGCAAATACTAAACCAGTATTCCCACTATCATTAGAGCTCCTCTGACAAACGTCTGCCATTTAGCCAATCAGGTCGCAGAAACGAATGCCCAAAACATAAATATTCATGAGGCAAGCCGTGCTTGGCACTGACAGAACTGCGTAAGTAACAGAAAAGTGAAAAGTACAAGAATCGGCCTGTTTCCGTAGTTACGTAGAATTCATAAACATTCATGTCAAAAATGATAGTGTGACTGATGTTTCGGAAACGTTTCATTTTTAAGCTCTCAAAACATCTCGTGTGATTGTATCCGTGGCAACGGGGCATTTAATTCAGTGCCGTTCTTGTAAAAAGCGGTAATGAGATGTATAATGTACATTCCCCTTCCCTCTCTCATTTTTGCAGTTTCTACATCTCTGTGGATATAAACAGAAACATGTTTATACACAGAAGGTTTTGGGTCTCTTATTGGTGGTTTGGGTAATTAAATATCTACAGGTTTGTTTTCTGTGCTGTGTCACATAAATTCCCCTCTCACACAGCTAGTGCCAGCCGACAGGAATTTAGAACAGCGTGGGTGTTTTTAATGACCGGTGCCCAGCGGTGCTGAGATCTGACCTTACGTGGTGGAGTGTGATACAGAGTTGTAGATGGATGTGTTTACACTTGATCAGGTGTCCGTAAAACACCATCAGAAGTTTGAGGCGTCTTTACGGAGACTCTCTCGCATTTTCTCACTGCTTACACTCTAAAAAATTAATGCGTGGTTGTTTTAACCCATAGTGTTGGGTAAAATAGGGACAAACCCTCTCGCTGTGTTGAATTAACCTATAATGTTACAACTTTTTGTGAAACAGAAGAGGAGTATGCAATGATAAACATTTCAGACAATAGTAAAATTTGACTGTCTCATCAGTGTATCCTGATTAATATCATATTTGGTTTGTTGGTCACACTGGAAATGGAAGGTCAGATTGAGTGAGTTGCATTGTGGGATAGCATCCCATGCAGTGTTCTCTAGTTGCATGCTGCATACTTTGGCAAATGTAGTAGGTCATCAACGTGTTTGATGCATGCAGAAAATTCACTTACCGGGCACAGCATGCTCACTGCCTACTGTAATTAAAGTGTTTTAGTAACCCAGCTAACTGGGAACATTCTCAGAGCGTTGGCTAACGTTCTCTAAAAGTTTTCCGAAAGTTCTCTTTACGTTGGGAGAACGTTTATTAACGTCCCCTTGTTTGCATAGCTTCGATGCTGTTCTGAACATACAGACTCTCTCATACACAAACACATAAGGTCGTTTATGAAGGTCATCTAAAAGTGCATTTGTTACTGCTCATCGTCATGGCGATACACAGTGAGTCATGACTCCAGCAGGCGAGGCTTTTTCGAACCTTCATCCTAACTTATTAGTGTAGTAATGAGAATCATCACATGTAGCTTGTGGTTGTGCCTTCATGAGTGCACATCTTCTGGAACCGTGTGGCTGTGTGCACAGAACAGGAAGGATAGGAAAATAATTGCACATGCTGCATGGTCAGAAGGACACCGCCAAGGCTAAATGGGTTTTTATTGTGGGGACCTTTTATAAATTGCCCGTGCGTTTGAGAGCAGGGGCATTTAAAGCGACGCACACATGGCCAGAAGGAAATCATTAAAGCAGAGAGATGGTTGTTTTTGAAAGCACTTAAACCACAACACACACACACATATACGCAGTGTGTATGCAGTTTGAAAGCACTTAAAACCGCACACAAACACACACACATGCACAGTGTGGGGTGTATGTAAGTAAGAGTGGCGATGCTAGCGTGCCGGCGTCATTAAAAAACTCATTTTCTTAAGGAACCGTTTATTTTAAGGAATGCCATTTGTGGGGTTTGTTTTGCCAAAAGGGGCGGAGCTTAAGAATGGGGTGCACGTGTGTAATCATTACCACACATTTGACCACTGTTGTACCCCTTCAGTTGATCCGAAGCATTAATAGCACAAATTCCTTTACGTTTAAGAATAGCATTTTTGATGTATATGATATATAATGTTAAAAACGTTCTACTAATGTTACGGCAAGAGCATTTGTTGATAACTTTGAGAGTGTATTTAGGGGACATTTGCCAATGTTCTGAAAATGTTTCCTGTGAAGTATCGTTTTAAAAACATCCAATGCTTTTTTTTGAGATTTTGGCCTGTCTTATATCGCAGATTTAGACTCTCTTGACTAAATTAAAATCATATAATTATATATTTTCAACGAAGACATTTAATAACGGAAACATTGTACAGTGTGTGTGGAAAAAGAATTGCGATAAGACCCATTTGAATGGTTTGAAATGAAGATCGGGAGACATGTGGCCCACAAGCACTTCTGTTCCGAGAGAAGGAGAATTTTAAGAGATCGCCACAGGCTCAGCTCATACAAACATACACATAAAGGCAAGAGATTACAGCTCGGCATAAATGTCATAGCCAGTGATGGGATGGTGGTCGTAAGCCTATTAGGGAGTTAATAAATCAGGGCCAGAGCGGTGCCAGGAGCCGCTGTTGGGCCCGGCTTTATGAGCACTGAGCTGATTATGTCCATTGAGTTTCAGTTTGGCTGCATCCGTATCGATGGGCTGAATAAAAAACATTGACCGTAAAGTTGATTACGTTCCTGGCCACTTTTATAGGAAGGTTTGCTCGTCCAATCACAACCCGTCAAATGCCAGAGGCTCCCGCCAAAACAATCTGCGTTCGTTTGGACCCTGTTGTATAATATGTTTTAGTTATGTTTTAAAATGCTGTATTAAAGGAATATTCAAGGTTAAAATACGCAAATCAATTCTAAACTAAAGTGAGGTCTTGTAATAATAAACAGAAAACACATTTTCGAACAAGCGGGCAGGCCCACAAACCGCGCGGTATTGAACATACCGGTTTCTGTCTGCGCTCGCGTCATCCGCAAAAGCATCGTGTAAACATAGCACGATTCAAGCAGACCGGCAGGGGGAGGAGCAATCAAATTGAAGTTTGGACTCAAGCAAATGAAGCAACTGTTTAAAGAACGGAGCATCTGTTCGTTAGCAAGCCCATCAAAACATAGTGGAAGGTTTCCAGGCGTCATCATAAGCACCCAAAGCGGAAGCTCGGCTCGTTGTGAACGTGCTGTGATTATCAGTGACAGCTGTAGTGTGGCAGCTTGCTCTGCATCAGGTGTCTCTCATATGAGAGTGAATGCGGATTCTGTCACCTCTGCTGTACCCCGCTGGTCTGTCCCCGCAGTTACACGCCCCTGACTGACGCCAGATCAGCTGCGTGCAGGAAGGACATGTTGCTGTGTAAGAAGCACCAGCTGTTTGTGTGGTTTACCTTCTGAACAAATCTGATGCATTTCCTGTATTTATATCTTATTTGATTTAGATTTTATGATTAATTCACAAGGCGTTTGGTGCGTTATACATCTCCTAGCGTATTTTTGGGTGGTTGTTAGTAGGTGGAAATGAGATTTCTTTGTTTATTATTTAAAAATGTGATGTATTACAATGGTATCTGTTCCTGTAGCTCAGATGATGTCAGCTTTCAAGGTCATGGGTTCAATTCCCAGGGAACACACATCGATAAGGTGGAACTTATTTTGCCTGCCTTATGCGTTCCTGTAGTTGGTAGAGCAGCACAAAAGTTGTGGGTTTGATTGTATAGCTTGAGTGCACTGTAAGTTGCTTTGGGTAAAACCATCTGCCAAAGGTGTAAATGTATTATTATCATTCACCAGACTAATATCTGATATCTAATATTGAATAATCTGATAACACATGAGAGCAAACGCAATAATACTTGCATCTTTTTTTTTACAACAGCTAAACATGAGCTTTAACTAAACATGCACGTACTGAACTTTCCTAAATACAAATATTTTGAGGCAGCGAACGTTAATAAAGAGGAGTTGAATGAATGAATTCATCGGAGAAAACAGCACAATCCTCAGGGACTTCCTGTCTTTTATAACTTCTGTGATGGTATTTAATGCTCGGGGGTCTATAGAGTTTTTCTTTTATAAGATCAGTTTTTTCTAGAATCTGTGGCATGGCACATGCCTTCATGACGACAGTAACAGTTTGTTATTCCAGACAATCAGCGCATGCAGAATCATTTCTCCAGATGTTTAATAACGAAGCAGTCTTGAAAAATAAACACTTGTCCATAAAATATTCTGAAAACAAGCTCTTGTGGAATCTTTCAATCGCTTCAGAAGTCATGGCTTTGGGCGGAGATCCTCGTGGGAACGAGTAATAACTCTTATGACCTCACAGGCGACTTTCAGAGCCAGACGTTAAATTTTCCTCTTTTTCATCCCTTCATATGATTTTTCCAGGTTTCTGTCCAGGAACTTTGGATTCAGAGTGGCAGCTCTGTGTTTTATGCACCAATGGAAACGGAGGATGTATGGACCTGGAGGGCAGGATAGATGGGTTTTTGCTTTTGTACCGTTTCAGTCTAATGTTTAATCTTAGATCAATCAGAAGGCTGGCTGGTAAACTGTGATAGGATTTAGCTTGTATGTAGCTAAATATCTAGTTTACTAAGAATCTTTAACAAAACTCAACTGGTAAACTTTGGCAAATCCAGTATTCTCTTCTGCGTGTTGTTTGAGGCAGATACTAAAACTTGTTTAACGATGATAAAATTGCTATTTTGAGACCGGACTCAAATAGAAAAACAGTTGCTTTTGCAATTTTCTAGTTCTAAAGTATTAAACATTATGACAGCACTTGTGGTCGCGTGTGGATATAATCTAAAAGTCAGATGTTTATAGTCGCTGCTCTATTAAAGCGTCTGCTGAGCGTGAACTCAAATCAAAAGGCTTTAGTTTTCTGCTGCAGGAAATCATGTTTAGTTACACAAGATTAAGTGCTGCTTACCGGGTAATCATTAACTGAAAATTTCACCGCATTACAGCACCTGCACTCTGTCTGTTTTCAGAATGGATACCGCACGGTACATACCGCATGCTTCTTACCGTTTTAAATACGATAAATGAAAGCAGACCCCATTGAATGTATGGAAGGTTCCAAAGGTCAAGTTGAGCGCATTGCATTGTGGGATACGGGGTTCAACACCGCGTGCGCTGTCGTTTATCCTATTGTGACTAAAATGACACTCCTAGTGGTGATAAGCCAGTATTAAACGTATGTCAAATTTGTCATTGGTTATTCTACGTCATGTGAGGGTGCGAATCAGTTGACATGTGATAAATGGTACGATAAATGCTGACAAAAACACCAGATGTTTTGTTTAATTCATTATTTATTTAAAAAAAATTAAGCCGTTTCATATCTGTCAACATCCTGTTGTGGTGTCTGTCTGTCTGTCTGTCAGACGGACTAACAGCTTCTTAGACACTGGTCTCACATAGAAACAGAAGGTGACGACATGTTTACATTTGTTCTTTGTCAGTTACATTAATTATCTGTTTGCACAACAATAACAATAAACCCATTATCACTGACTGACAACACGTGCTGCAATGTTTAGACAAACAAGAGCGTGACATTAATCAATAACTGCCACTGGTTAAGCAATTATCAATCACTTCCTGTAGATCAGAAGTATTGACGTTTTGTGTCATTTTCAGAAGTCATTCTCCAGAATATTGACAAGTTTCTGCAGAATGTAACTGCTATACAGTCATATAGTTCAACACACACAATGCTGCTTGCGTGTCTTATGTTCATATGTGGTTTTTAATATATGTAGCCCAGCTAACAGGGAATGTTCTCAGAACATTGGCTAACATTCTAAGTTCCCTCACTGTTATCAAAATACGTTCTTGCAATAACGTTAGTAGAACTTTTTACCGTTTTATATATCATATCAAACCATATTCTTAAGTAGTTAGAGGAACGTTTTAAAAACGTTACATCGTTTAAAACGTGCC
>JAZGTJ010010000.1:0-18666 GCA_036877575.1 Botia almorhae | reverse complement strand
AATCTAACCAGTGCTGTGTTGTAACCAGCAAGCTTTAATCTAACCAGTGCTGTGTTGTAACCAGCAAGCTTTAATCTAACCAGTGCTGTGTTGTAACCAGCAAACTAAAGCTGTTTGTCAATATGTAGGTTAAAATCTGGATGTGAGGAACTTTGGTGAGGTTTCATCAGAGAGCACATCTGCGCATGAGGAGATAAAGTACAGAGAAGATCTCACTGCTTCTGGAAGATGGACATGTGTAACATCTTTCATTTTTTTATTGCTTTGATCATCTTTTTGTTGTCAATCTATCTAATCAAAATAAATTTAAGTGAAAGATAAAGGAAAGAAAAATCACAAATTAGATATTTTTAATATAACAAGTGTCTCGTCCAGAGTTTTAAAGAGATCTCAGTGATATCTCAAACTGTGCTCAAAGATGCCAAGACACCAAAGTCTGTTATCAAAAGATTTCAAAATGAACATTTCTCATCAATTCACTTCATTATAAGAGAGGATATGACAAAGACATTATGAGCTTTCAAACTAATCATTTATATGTTGAAATCTGATCACTGTATACTTCCATATGTGATTGTTTAGATTGAAGAGTATATAAATTAAATACTAACTGGGACTCAAGCTTATTTAAAAGTAGATCTTTTAAATCATCAGTGTGTAAGCAGAGAATTGATCTGATTATCGATACTCTTTGCTTTGCCTGTGTTGATGAGTATAATGAACCTTATAATAATTGCCCATAATTCTCATGGCTTTATATTTATAGCTAAACAATTCAACATACATTCAACATTTTAGCCCTCATACTAGCTGTAATCATGGGCATCACTGCAGATGTCAAAATCGTAGCCCATGTGCTGTACTTCATCATCACCCAAAAGCTCTTCCTTCTGTGTGTTTCCTGTCATTCAGTGTATTAGTGTCCTCCTCCTCTCATTTCTATAAGACATGCAGTAGTGTGTAGTGTTCTGAGGAGCATTACGAGGTGTGATGTAGAAGATGCGGAGGAAAACAGTCCTGAAGAGACAGAGGGTTTAGAACAGAGCCGTGTGGGTCTCCAATGGCTGCAGGGCTTGAATTGTTTTGTTTAGTGCTGTATATTTTACATTTAGGCATTTGGCAGACGCTTTTATCCAAAGCGACTTACATTGCATTATACTATACATTGATCACTATACATTGAGTATGTGCAATCCCTGGGATCGAACCCATGACCTTGGTGTTGTTAACACCATGCTGTAACCACTGAGCTACAGGAAAGTATATGTTAATAACATTTAAAAGTATCTGATGAAGAATAGAAAGCAAATAATGAGATGTTCTACATCATTCTACATGAAACATTTAGATCAGGGAAAAGAAACTTAAATTAAGCTTATTAAAAAAGAAATTTCTGGTGCCTTAGATGTACTTAAAACTAAAAGATTTAATGAAAGATTTTCATCCACAACCCATCTATAAAAATGATGAACAAACAATTAAAACTGTTCATAATATATTCACATTGTTACTTCCAATTAAACATACACATCAAATAAAATCTTGTTCTTATTAATTAACAAATTTCAGACAACAAACAATGTAAAAAAACAACATTTTATTAGAGTTATAATTATTTATTATAACATTTTTATTTGTATTACTTTTTTTAGAAATTATAAACATCCCGCAAAAACCTCCCAGTGAGAGATATCACAATAGAACAGCGTATAAAACAAGTAATTTATATTAGTTTTGACAACAGAATTAAATCTGTTCCAGATCTAAATAATGAAAACAGATTCTTGTTTTGCCATAAAACACAAACAGAAGATGAGACGTTAATGTGTGAATTTTAGGCTCTGCTGTTAAGTCTGCTGTAATGATGTTTTCTGAAGACTTATTAAAGTATTAATAATCACATTTTTTAGAAGATACATGTCTTTTATTACATATTCCATAACATTTACATTCAGCAAATAAGGGCTGATAAAAGGACAGTTATTGTGATAACAGTAAAATGTAACAAAGTGTTAAGAGACCTTTTAGAAAGTTTTATTTATATACATTTGTTTTGGAGATATACATGCATTTTCTCATCTTCATTATTACGTTTTCAGTGTTAAAGCCCCCCCACTGCCAGCTGCTTCCCTCCTCCACGCTTTCTGTCTGCTGTAGAACCTGAGACCTCAGGCTTGTTTGAACGAGGTCCTCACATCAGATATACGCCTTTAGCTGGGGGTTGTTGACCACTGACCTCTCCAGCATTAGGTATGTGCAGAGAGACCTCAAAGAGCTGGAATGCGTCTGAAGCCAAACCTGCATGCTAACACACAAACCTGAGCTATAGCACACACACACACACACACACAAACACAGATGCTAAAGAACAAAAGGTTCTTTGTAAAACTATAAAAAGGTTTTCTTTTGGTTCTAACTGAACCTAAACAATGATAAGAAACACACACATAACCTGCACACTGGAATATAGACTGAATACTGTGTTCAATGTGTTTTCATGTAGCTAAAGAAAGCTTAGTAAACATAAGTTACCATCACGTAAACCTTAGTAAGCACATTTATTTATGATCATATTTAAACATCTGTAACTTTATACTTATTAAGTGATCTAATTGATTTCTTTTAAAAACTGAGCAGGAATTCTTTATAAAGTTAATCAATTCTTCTACATGTTTTCAATAGTGAAGACTGTTCCTAAAACCTTCGAATGTGACATTTATTAACATAAATATTAAATTACACTGTTTTCCTCAACAATGAAACACTTGAAATAATAGCAATTCTGTAATATTCCTCTTTCTTCGTTATTTTCCATTTTATTCGTTTAATTTTCATTCTCAGAATACTTTAATTTAGCGATTCGATAAAAGTAACTCTTGTTCCATGCATACATAATATGATGTATTAGTTATTTATTTAATTAACAAATTAAATGCGGAATTAATCACATTTATGTTTAAACATAGATTAACATAAGATTAACAAGTGCACAAAACATTTAAGATATTCGTCTATAAAAAACCGTGAAAACTCATCCATATTGTTATTAAAAGTAATTTATAAAATACAGCGATATTTTATGTGCATCTAGTCTATTTAATAAACTTCCGTCATCAAACAAATACGTTTATTTCCTATGTGATTTCCATTGAATATCAGAAAACCAAACGAGTGTTTTAAACGACCAGCACTCACAAATGAACGAAAAGATGTTCTGTTGCTTTTCCATGTGACGTCGAACAACAGACCGCGGGTGAGTTTTCAAAGATGTGGCAACAAACGAACACTTTACATAGACACACACACACACACACACACACTGTAAGACATCTCTGTGCTTTTGATCGCTTTGAAAGATCAGCGCCAATAGTTAAACGTGAATGAACCTTCAGTTTAATGTCTCAATAGACTTCATTCATAAATACAGAAAATAGAAAATAACGTGATGAAACGTTTAATGGAAAGTAACAAAGTTAACAAATGCATGTTCGTAAAAAAACGAGCAAAACAGCTTTTGAGAAACCAATTGAAACTGAGGAGCCAGAGAAATTTATGATAAGTCTGGAGTGATTTTCAAAGCTAAAAATTGCATTTGGCCAAATAAGAAAGGACTCAAACTTTAAAGTCACAAAGTGAAAACAGATACACAAATGCATCAAATGAATGGAAACAATACAAGTGCTGGATCAGCTGTTCTGTAATGTCAGAGTCTTAGCTCTTGTGATATGGAGTCTGTAAACTGTACAGCAGGCATTTTGTGGATCTGGGTGGATTGTACGGAGCTAAATGGTGGCCTGGTGTCACACAGATACACTGAAACCTGAGACCCCGAGCAGAGGTTCTAAACTCTGACATCTGGGAGTTCTGTTTATGCTGACCTCTAGAGGTCAGAGGTCATCAGGCTGTCCAACAGTTTCCTTTAGAGAGGAGAGAGAGAGCGGGAGAGCGAGGGCTATTGACTGCTCTGAAGAGAAGGAGGAGAAATGCAGTGATGCTCTAGAACACATCTGGCAATAGTGGTGATGTGTGATTCTTTTCTTTTCCATTGAAGCATTTCCTGAACCTGGAGAAAGAGGAGATGGAGCATCACATCTGTGTGTGTATGTTGAGGAGAGGTTGTGGAAAGGTTACGGGATTGAACAGTCATAACTGGCTTGATTCAGTGTTTGTTCATTTTTGTGACAGCACCAAACACAAGGCAGATGGGAAAAGGTTGTCAAACTCAATCATGTATATATATATAGTTATATATATATATATATATAGTGAATAAATGTATTTTAAATCTATGACTTGTTTGGGCTGGAAAAAATCTGATTGAGGTAACATCAACATTTTGTAACTCAACACTGTCACCAGTATGAACAGTGCTGCTTTATTATTATTATTATTTTATGAAAATATTTTTAGGGTACTTTTACATGGACATTTAAAAAGAATGCATCCTACAATTGTAATATGCTCTGATATTTACAGGTTTCCCATCATTGATCTATTAATCCTAAATACAGAAAAGCAACGTTGTTTTTAAATGCCCAAAGTAGCAACTATAGAAAAAAGCTTTTTTTCTCTTGAACAGAATTTGAGCCAGTGTCTCTGTTTATCTGGAGCACCTTAAACTCACACCAGAACAAACCAGTAATATTTACAGAAGGTGATCAAACAGATGTGCAGAAGGAGCTGTCTGCAGAGAGCAGGTTTATGATATAGTGAAAGCGCATGCCATGCGCCTGCATTCATATGTGCATGTTTTCTAGTCACTCAACTCTGAAAAGCTCCTGATTTCCTGCTATAACAATTAAGAGTGTGCAGAATCCTCTGGCCACCCACGCGACTGGAATGTGATGCATGCAGTTAGGAGGGAGTTAAGCAGAAGCTGAGGGCTGGATCAGGGGTACGACAAGACTGCCTAAAGATTGAGAGAGAGGGGGTAAAAGAAAAGGAAGAGATAAAGGGGACCTGAGAACATCCAATACCTATCAGAGGGAATTTCCCCAGTCAATCGTTCCCGTCCAGTGAAGACAGCAGAGCAGGAGAGAGTGGACAGAAAACTGGGGGTGTCACATGTTACATTACCAAACAGAAGGAAATGCATGAATCAAAGTGTGAACTGACAACAGCCTCACAGGCAAAAACTAACCATATCCCTGATGCTACACAAATCACATGCCTAAATTAAACATTAACAAGCCCAGCTCACTCACTCTAAATGTTTTGACTTGATTGTGGTAAAATGACTGTTAAATTTATTGTTTAAAAAACTACTTTAGATATATCCGTTTGCTCTAAATAAAAAAACAGACACACAAGTAATCAATAACATATTTGTACTGCTTCAAACATGAGCGTTAGAGTAGCAGCTAATACACAATGCGTTTCAATTACATCAGTCAGACCCTGAACATTCTGTACGTCTCATCTGACAGTCAAGATATGCTAAAGAAGAGCCATACAGAATGTGACCCATACAGAATGAGAATCATTAATTTAAATGCTTTACTTGCACATTAACATGTAAGCTGAATAACCAGTGGAAGAAAGACAATTTACAAACACACAATTACACAAGTACACAATTAAAATTCATGTTAAAATTCATTCATAATTAGTAAATATTTTATTATTGAGGGAATCAAAACTGTAATTTGGTGAATACACACAGAAACACAAATGTGCACACCTGCACATTTTTTGAAAGACCTTGTTCTGAATGTATTTTACTTGCTTTTAAAATATATATTTATTTACCCTTTTGGTGTATTGGTCTTAATTGTGAATTCTTAACAGCTGCTTAACTAATTAATGTAACAGATTAATGTAACAACAATTCCTCTAGAGTATACATTGTTTTGTGATCAGTCATATGATTCATCCTAAATTATTATCCTATATCCTGTAGTTATTAAACTCACACAGACAACAAAAACATAAAAGATGCTGTTCTGTTTTTCACTTTTTTATAACAAGCAAATTATTTGAAGACAAATATTTAAACTTCACCCAAACGTCAGATATGTTTGAGAAAATGATGAAATTTTAGGGAACACTAAACTTCCTAAAATTCCACATGAATTTTGGATCGTAAGAGTTTTATGCGGTTTTGTTTTGGGGATTATATATATTTGGGGATAATATATATTATATTAGCTGTGAGCAGTAATAAAGTCATTAAATACATTTTCCATAAGCTGCCTGTGTAAAATGTTTCTGCAAACAACATTGTGTTGTGCAGACATTTTGACTTTGAAAGAGCAGTAAAACCCGTATGGTTGAACAGAAGCGTCTGTACCAATTACTCTTCCAAACGAAAGTTTTCTGTCCTTCTCTAGGCGGTGGGCGGGGCTAACACTGTTTGAGCAGCGTCACGTGATGACAGGGGCGGAGATTTACTGTTTCTATTCAGCAGATACAGTAAATAAAAATAGGAGACGTTCAGTTGATCTTGTCTAAATAATAAAAACGACGTTGTTTGATTACATTTGAATTCTTGCACAAAACGCAGAAGCTCCTATAGCGTCCGTTTTATTTCAGCTCGTGCTATAGGTATATCATTCCGCTTATTTAGAAGTTCATTTACTCACAGCTAGTATACATTTACACCTTTAACATATTAACAAATAAGTCTTAAAGTTAAGCTTGTAAACGTGTGCGTGTGTGTGACGTTTCTTCTCCGGAAAACAGAGCACGTGCTGTATGTATAAGCCATTGAATGAGAGAGGAGTTAATGGTTTGTTGACAGTTGCCGTGTGTATGTAAATGTATGCTTACCATGTACTAATCGGTGAATACTTTGTGTCGGTCTGTTTGAATAAAGGTGCATACGTGACACACAGTGAACCTTCTCGAGGCTTACTTCCGCCTGAGATGTGCTCTCTGTAGAGAGCGTTGCGTTGGTTATAACCAAACACACACACACACACAGCATACAGAGAGTATCAGTGAGGGTTGTTCCCTTCATACTGAATTTACGCTCTGCTCTGGATCAAACGCTCTCTGTCGATTAGCTACACAATCAGACCCTGCAGTAAACGCGGAGACAGAGAGCGGCCGGACAATGCCGTCATTTAAGCTCCATTGGTCAGGAATGTCGGATTTTACAGGCCGCTGCACTCCTCTAGACGTCAACCAAAGAGCCTCCGCAGCTCCTCCGCTGAGCTCCTCCGCTCTGAGCTGCTGTTGACTTCTCGAAGCTGTCGTCTATGAGAATCAACAGGCCTGAGAAACTTCTCTTATCTTAAGCCTTATCGAAACTACAATCTTAATCTTTATTTATTTAGGATTATTGTGACTTGTAAAGTTTGCCGCTATAGCACAACCTTTTAGTTTATTAAAAGTATTGATACATTTTGAAGTTGTATAATTGTTAAGGGTTTGTGCAGTTGTAGTACAAATAAAAATGAGACTTTTTCCAAATTAATAGCCAAGAAATTTTAAAAAGTACAGTTCACAAAACAATTTTGATAATTGAATGTAACTTTTCAGATTGTTTTTAAAGCAGAATGATTGATCGCATGCATGCGAGTTTATTTATGAACTCGTGTAATCTTTCAGCCTCACATGAGGAGAAATTTGTGAATGGAGCGCAGAGTTCCAGCGTTCATTGTTAAACTAAAACTACACCATGACGTTTCAGTCCAAGCAGCCTATCGCAGGCCTCGCAAGACAGTTAAATGCCTCCGACCTCAACCAATGATGCTTCGAGCGGCAAAGACTAGCGCAGAAACGGACCAATAGCAGAGGCTCATGCAAACGAGAAATCCGCTTCAGTAAGAGCTGAATGTCAACCAGTCAAAGATGGAGTCTGGAGCAGAGAGACCACACGACTCGTCCTGGATCAATGACACCAATCATTTACTGGACCACGACAGAAAGCATGAGCGAACACGACGAGAGTGAGATAAAGACGAAGATCCTGGAGGAAATTCGCGGTTCTTGCCTTGCCAACGTTGGGTCAAACTTTTTCTCTTTTTGTCGGTCTCTGATGGTGTCATGGAGTGTCTCTCTCTTGGCCAGGTACCATTCATGACATTTTGGGGCTCCTCTGTCTGTGAGTATCATCCGGGTGATTTGATGGAAATGGCTGGACCGTTGAGTTGTTTTGGGTGGGGAGAAGCCCCAGATCATGGCTGTAGTTAGAAACGTGAGGAGAGGACAGTGGCTGAAAAACGGATGTCATTTTCCTCTTTTCTCTCTCGTGTCATTCTGATATATTGATCCAGCAGAAATAAACACTGTGCGTGATTTCACGTGTTTGCGCTACACTTTAATTGGAGCAATAACTGTAAAAGTGTGTCTGAGCTCGAGTTAAACAGAAAGTCTTCGCTCTTAAATTCAACGTGAGGTTTCCTGTAAATGCTGTTTATAGTTATGTGGAAAAAGAGGAGTGCGTTTTACATTAACAGTGTCTGTGTCTTGTTAAAAATATATTTCAACGAAATTACAAGAATATCCTAGTTTTAGAAATCATTTCATGTTTGCTATTATCCTGTGGAATTCTATTGATGGAGGTTCGCGCGAAGATGTACATGTGAGCGCTTATTTAGCTGTAATGTGATTGTTTCCTTTTTAATTATTGTACAAACGTCAAAGCCAAATAGAAGACAAATATGTCTTTAATGGTTTTTATAAGAACGCAGGGGTCCGTAATGGCTGTTAATCTGTATATTGAAATTAAACGTAAGAAGCCCCATCACCTTTGAAACTCCCACTTGAAGGGGGTGAGGGGGACGAGAATAAAACGTATTAAAGGAAGAAGGTTTCTCGCTCTGTGTCGAGGAATGTGGTCTTTGCCCTGTTTTTCCTTTTATTCGTTTCCTAGAGTGCTCGTCGTTAGACAGAGTGGAAATGATTACACGATACGAGAAAATATTATTTTTACAATTAAATTAAAATGCTGATGTAGAGAGCGCCAAGCCCTGCTATTTAATGTCATTTTATTGTTTTTCTAAGCCTGTAAGGTTTAACAGCTGCTACCATAAGTCAATTCGACACGTTTTGGAGCTTCCAGATTGTCTTTCTTTGTTGTTTATCAGTTTTAGTATTCTTTCCGTGTTTTGTTAAATGTGTACCTACAGAAAAACATGCATCGCTTTGTAACAGTTCGTTTCGTCGCGTGCAACACGAAGCACGTGGCGCTCTGATCGTCTAAAATAAGACTAAATTACCAGCATTAGCGCAATATAACGTGTCTTGTTTTCTGATACTTTAATGTTGTTGACCAGGGCCCTTTTTCTGTTGTACTACTGTGCAGTCAGATGAGCAGTGCAATATTAAAAGGGCATTGGCTGACAAAAAAGAGGAAAGAAAAACAATCTCCACCCCTCTTCTAATCCTTACAGTTCTCCCACCTTTTGCTCAAAATTATTGACATGCTAACACGTCAATGTAGCTAAATATCCTAAATGACATATCAGTTGTAATGAATTGATTTGGTTACAACTTTATAAAGTTATTTCGTTTGTTTACAGTGTTGCTTCCGATCAAGACGAAATAACGACCGAATATCTCGCCTGTCATGACGTCAGAAGTGACTTTGCTGCAACTAAAGCATTTTAAAAAGGGGAAATAAATGCATCAGTGCCTCACGAGTTCCACACTGCTCCATATTTACGGAACAAAAGTCGAACAATAAATGTTCGTGTGGCCGGCAAAGATTTATGTAGTATCTTTAGAGATTAGTAATAATGTAGTGTCATTGGTTTAATACGTGTGCTGTATAACGAGGGGTTCCGTCTGTTGAAAGCTGAGGTCTGTTGCTTTGACGATGTTGCACTACTGAACCATCAACTCAAGCAGTGCAATTAAATTGTCATTGCATTTGGCCTTCGCTTATTCCCCCTTTAATAAAACTTGTGTTTCACAAGGCCAGGCTCCACTGACCCTACAATCTAGATGCATGTCCACTTGTTTACTGGTGCTGGCTTCATTCCTGCACGACAGAATTGTGAGACTGTGCACTAGGCGTGTGAACTACAGTATCTGACCTGTGCTATGTCTGTGACGCCAGCCTTTTCCACTTATTTGAACAAGCCCCAGACCACGCCTTCTTAAAGAACATTCTGTACAACTGAGCTCGTCTTCGTTTGCATTGCAGAGCACGTGTTAGATGAAGTAACTCTCAAACAATGCTTTGAAGTCAGTTTCTCGACGTTTTTCATATTTCTATAACTATGAGGCCCAGCATACAGACAGCAGTGTGTGACAAACAGTGAGCTAGTCAGGCACAACGGCACGAATCTGCGTACAGTTATTTTTAAAACATGAATAATTCTCTGAACGCTACAGGAAACATGCATTGATTTGTAACTGATCGTTTTGTGAATTAATTTCATTCATTCGTCAATCGGTAATGATCACGAACACATGACGTACTCACAACAACCAACATAACTATAATAATTTTTGTGTATTTCATAAAATATACTGTTATGAACAACACTCACAGTTTGAACACATTGGGCTGCTGTTCTGTTTAAATGGCGTCTGTTTAAATTCTGTTTAAAAAACCAGAAGTTAGAACTGTTAGTAAATAACTACATTGCCATTTAATGTATTTAGTTATTAATAAATACATTTAGTTATTTAATTACTAATAGTTTAAATAATTTTTCTCGGGTTTCGTTTATTTATTTTTACATTTTCTAATATTTTTTATTTAAAAATGACCACATTTGATTTGTTAACAATGCTTACAATCGAATCGGCTTTTCGTTGTACGTTTAGGATAGATTTTGTTTTTTAACAAATTCTTAAGGTGAAGGTTATTTTTTTGTAATTAAGGACCAAAGCATATATTAGCTTCGTTTACATGACACGTACGACCTCATATGTTGTTGATGTCGTCGTGTGCATTACGCAGATCAGTGCAAAGTATCTGTGACCGGCAGTGTTTTCATTCAATAATTCGCTAAACAGAGCCAGTGGGTGTAAACACTATATATAGAAATATCTGGAGGATTTTTATTTATGATGTAGGGACTGGTCCGAAAGGAAGGGGCGATTCTCTTGTTTGAGGCAGATCGGTGGGGGATGGGGCTGTTTGTCAGGAATGTTGGGGGCAGGTCTCTTCCGAGAGGGGAGAGGTCGCTAATAGTGACACTTCACTGCTGGTCACCTTCTACCAGGTTATGCAAGTTACGTTTTTCAGGTCCTCCATCATCTGACCCAATGAATGGAAATGATTCCTAGACAGTTCTCTGTACGTGTGTGTGTGAGTAAATACACAAAAACACACACATGTACGCACATGGCCTAAGTGTAAATACATATATAGCCAACATGTGTATAAAGACATAGATGTCTTGAGGTTAAATGTATGTATTGTAAACTTGCCAATCTGAACTGGGTGTATATGGAATGTTGCGCTATGTGCCGCAACGCGCATGCGCAGCGTATTTCTAGGGCACTATATAGCAAACAGAGGCCTACAGCTTCTGTCTTGTCATTATCCTGCGCCAGTCCTGAAGTATGCATGCTCTCTAAAGCTTTACCTTCTGATGGTAAGTGTACGGCAGGTTTTATATCATAACCTTCTGCAGAACCAATAAATAATGCAATCGTTAGACGAAACGGTGTGCTTGGTAACGGAATAGTATGCAATTTTTGCGTAGTTTGTCAGTACATACTCCATATCAATCCATCGTTGCGGATTGGTTCGCTCTATGCATATTAATTATACGTTACCCTAAAAAAGGCGCTGTTTTCTCGCCCTGTTGTCGCGCTGCAACGTTTCAGGGGGGCAAGTAAGATCATGCATGTGAGTTCAATGTGAAATTCTCAAAGGAAAAAAATCATCCTGTTGGAACATGCCGTTAACTCCAAGGCAGAAGCTGGAATGCGTGGAATTGCAGAACACCAAGAATAAGCAGAAGACGTACTGTATGCTTTACAACTGCTGTTGCTGGTTTTTAAAAGCTTCAGCGAGAATCGTGTACACGTACACTATTGGTGTAATTGTTTATTAGTGGATGATGGTTTAAGCAGCCAAATGAATGTGCTGAAAATTGTGTGTTTGAAGAAAAGGTGTATGTAACTGTGGTGTGACCACATAATGTTTGTCTATAGGTACAGCTATGACTCTTATGAATCTTAAACTGTTCATGTTTTTGCACATGGAAAATAAATCACAAGATAAGGAGACATTTGTAATGAATAAATCTTATATCCCATATAAATTCACATTCATACTTGCACACTTTAAAGCAGTTTAAATGTTTAGGTTTACTATTGAGATTTTTGGGGGGGAACTAAGTTTGCTGTTTGAACGGGGTCAAGTTAACCCTAATCAAACTAAAGATTCATCCATTTAGTCTAATTGTAAGGTTGTTTGTTTGGCTATTTCTTGCTGTGAAAGGTCAGATGTCACAAAGCAGGTTTGTGCATCATTTCCAGTGTCACCTGTTTTCCACTGGATGTGATGAGTGTTCTGAAGTGTTCTGGTTTCTGCTGTCTGACCATGTGTAAATACATCCTGCAGGCGAGGCTCTGTCAGTATTGCCTCTCTCACTCTATCTTCATACAGTAGTGCAATATTGCTTATGCTCCTGACTTTCAGGATTTTCTGAAATTTTAAGAACGTTCAAGGAACATTTCAAAAACATTCTTTGTCATTTTAGGTTTAGGTTTAATTTATGATAAGGCTTGAAGATCTCAGCTGCTCGGTTAAACTTCTGGTAAAAGAAATGCCAGGATGAGATACAGTAATTAACACCTGTCAATCAAAACTGCCCACATATAGTTTGATGTAGTTATTAGTAGTTATAAACCTCACCTAATATAAATCCCGCAATGAAACCAGACAACTCTTTGTCCTTTACACAGCTGAAAACTGACTTCTAGACACAGGACAGATTATTTTCTGTCATAATGGACGACTCTTAGCTGTATGTTGATGTGACAAGCTGTATGATTTTATGAAGCGTATTTTCGATCATAAATAATCAGTTGATCATAAAGGTGATTTTTTTCGTAATAAGCTTGTAGTCTGTTTCTTTCTGCTGCCCTCCAAACTCCACGTGTTACTGGATAAAAATAACATGATTATATTGCAGTAGTCTTTAAGATGGGTCTCAAACCCAAACCTATATCAGTCTATCCCTTGATATTTTTGTATATTGTGTTCACTGTTCATGTGAACAGTGTTAGCTAAAACCGTTTTCAAGCCTCTGTTCTGCTGGTTAGCTTTTAGGTTCTGAATTCATATTTTAAACAAAATGTTAAATGATCTGTCACTTTGGTTAAAAGCATCTGCTAAATGAATAAATATAAATGTAAATATGTGTGTTTTTCCTGTTGTTTCTTAAACGCATGCTACAGTCCTGCTCATGTCACTGAAGTATTAACACATAACCTAATGTCCTCAATTATAATACACACAAAATCTGAGATCATGTGAAGTTTTATTTGCCATGCACGTCTAACATAATCCAGCTACAGTTAATTTCATAACATATGATGATATATCATTGTGAATATCATTCATTTTCATCTCATTATCATCTCATGATCTATTGATTACTCTTAAATCCTGAGTCTGTCCATACAGAAACGCACAGTGGATGTGTAGAGTCAGAGAAATGGCCCAAATGAAACAGATGGTAAACCATGATGTTATTGTGTTGTTGAATGACGGGTGTATTCAAACTGTTGTATGAGCATTTCAAACAGAACACACTTTTTTACTGTTCATAGAGCAGCTGAACAAGCATTCAGCACATGAGAGAGATGAAGACGTTCAGGAGAATGTGATGGAGATGAGTCTCTGGTCAGTCTGTCTGTATGTGTCTTCTGTCTGTCGCCTGACACTCTTTCCCTGTTGCACTACTGAGAGCTGCAGTAAGCAGTGCAATAATGAAAGGGCATCAGTCCACTGGACCAGAGCACCAAACACACACACACACAATTCTGCATGTGTTAAAGCAGCTCATCCTGTCCATACAGCTCTCATGACTGTATCGTTTGTTTTGTACATATTCGCAGTCTTGAATAAAAGCACATGAAGATTAAACATGAGTTAATCGTGTCTTTGCCTGTTTATTTGTTTAAGGCTTGTTAACAGTAGCATTTATCTTACCTGTATCAGAAATGTTGTTCTTAATTTAAAAGTGTTTATTGGCTAGTCAAAACTTGTTTTTATTTTTAAGCTTCATTTTTTCTAGTGGTATCATTATATTTTTAAAGACAGCTTATACACAACAACATTTTACTGTCACTGGATAACAGCTGTAATTATAATGGTACTTTAATGTATTTTAAGAGAACAAAATGCTGTTTCACAAAGAGGTTCAACTCTTTTGCTGAACTTTTGCTGAATTATAATTTCTGGGTTATATTTATGATGTCATTTTATTAATTCTGTATTTTTAGCATTTCTTTATTCTTATTTACTGCTGATATAAAATAATGTAATTTTACGTTTCCTCTAGATGACATTAAAATTTCCTTGATGATGAAATTTTATTCAGGGTGATTTTGTAAAGGTAAACTGCATGTTCCGGCTGCAAGGCAGTAATACGATCAGAGGCACTTCAGTGTCCACGGGCCTCTTGCTTTATACTAATAATCTAAACAATGATCTTCACTTTTATTCTTTCCTTTTTTTCTTAACCTGAGGTTTCATGGCTAGCTAACCCATGTGGGTACTCAATCCAGCTGTTAGTGAACTAGTTATGAATAGTACAAGAGAGAGCTTGAGAAATCAGATGGTGCTGTTGAGTTCTTTTAGTCATGTGACTCTGGAGTCATCTGTATAGTGCAGTATGACACGGCTTCAATTCAAACCAATTAGTGTGTTTCAGATGTGATGATGGTGGTATCAACAACTAGTTCAAAGGTTCTCATTTGAAACATGTCAACAGGCAGCTGGAAACAAACTGTGAAACAGATCCATGCAGTGCAAAAATGTGCAAAAGACATTTCATATGGTTTCAGTTCATTTGACCTGATAAGCTATTTATCCCGTGAAATTAGACTATGAGGTGATACTAAAGTGGACCATGTTAAATCAATTCCTGACTGAGTTTATGCTGGTTGAAGGTTGGTTGACTAGTTAACCTGCCCAAATCCAGTGTTATATTATGTCGCCATCTTCTGAAAAGACAAAACACACATTAGCTACGCTTCAACTCGCTGCTTTTGCCCCACGAGTCTCACTTGAAAAAGTTTCACGTTATCCACAAATGTTTAGTTTTATAATATATAATATAATTAACATTTGATAACTAGTCTATATAACGTAACATTTTCATTAGTAAATCATCACCATTTATAAACAGTAAGAGATCAATATCTTATATATTCAGATGTGACGTATTTGATTTCACATGTTCTGTACTGTTTGTGTATGTTAATGATTAAAACTGTTACAATAGACGCAGACTACATCTTTTGACTTATAAAACTGCATCATCACTTAGCATCAGGATCACAATTGTCGTTGTTTTCCAAATCTTGCGCTGCGCTTTAAATTCTTCCTGCAAATAAATTCATTAATAACTTAAATAACGAAAGTCTACATCCAGCATCAAACTAGCGAGCTGTTTTTTGGACACATGAAGATTAAAGATTTGGTTTAAAAAACGCATCAGCCAGCGCTGGTCTTTATGTTTCCACTCAAGCAACACGTTTATGCGGATCGGAGCTCACTGCTGCCCCCATCTGGATACTGTGTTCTGCTTCCTTCCCCGGAGAAAGTTTTACATCAGCATGACAGTGACCGCAGAACTGCCGTGTGCAGTTCTTACGTCAGAGTTTAATACTGTACAATAAGCAGAATTTATAAATTCATATACAGCATTCACTGTACGACCAATAAAGTTTCTAGATCACAGCAGTTAGTCTGCTCATTTGCATTTTTAAAATCACGTTTAAAGCCTATTTTTTTTTAAAAACATTTATTTAAACTTTTATCAAATTGTGTCCATATTTGGTCATGTACAACAAGTGGGGAAAACACATGATCATATGGGAAAATTATACAAATTATACGTCACTAAAACAGCAAATCACCTTTTCCAAGTTTAATTCAGGATATTGTCCAGATTTAATGTGTAAAAGAATGAATATTTATAGATCTTTTAAAAGCCAGTGCTAATAAGGAGACCCAAACATAAATAATATAAAATACACTGTTTGTGTGCCACAACTCAAGTATGTAACATCATTTGAATTCAGTTTTCATATATAAAAAACAAAACACTCTAATTATACGAATAAAAGGGTTTGTTGACTGATGCAGAAGTAACACTGCAGCACTATTAAGAGTGGTTTGACCAACAGATGCACATTTGTAAAGAAACTGAAGGTTATAGAACATTTCACAGCGAGTCTTAGATGTAAGTTCTCAGATGTTCTTTTTCCATCACTCATGTCATCAAAGTTCATCGTGCTGCACTGGATCACTGCTGGGCTGGATGAAAACGCCCTCCATTACCTTCCAGTAGTTGTGCTGATTGGGTGACGGCATTCCAGAGACCTCACGCTGGCCTCTGATTGGATGACCGTACTGCTCTCCAGTAACACTGAGGAAAACATCAGTGCCTGTGTGTTTAAATCGCACAGCGTCATCACGCTCCCAGTATGTCCCGCTGCACTGCACCATCCACACGTCCAAATCATCACCTTCTCCATCCTCCCCAAACGCGCTCACTTCCTGCTCACCAAAACAAATACATCTGTAATCTAGTCATTTCAAACCACTTGAACAGGTCGTTTAAGAAAGATAATGTGTTTCAATGGTGACAGGTCATGGCCACAACTCGAAGAGTGTGTGAGGTTTGACAACTATAACAGGTGACACTAATTGTCCATTTTCGCAACCACATTCAACCAGCTGGTGTCAAAGTGATTTTTCATGGCTGTATGAAGTCGCTTCCTCTAAAGCTAACTATGAAAAATAACTACATCTGTAGTTATAAACCATCTTCCCTAACTTAACTTTGAATAGTATATCTATTGTTTCATACTTTAAAACATGAGTAACTACTTCATGTGAATTCTTTTTTTTAAGTGAATTCTAGTTGGTTTGTTATCTAATGGAATAGCATTTCAAGAATTTAAAAAGTGATTTAAATGCTCAAATACTGGGGTCACTGGAAGTCTTTTGTTTGTCTTAGTAAGTCAGGTAGTTGGATGTGTGGAAGTGCAGAAATGACCTGGTTGTTAGACAGTGGAGAGCTGAAGTGATGTGAGTGCAGGTTTCTGCCCGTCTTCATGTGTGTGATGCGGATGGCCTGGCCGCATCGAATGGGCTCTCCACGCTGACAAAGGTCATTGGGTTTGCCACGGATTCGCCAGTAGCTGTTAGCATCATCAGCTGAATCCACAGCAGTTACTGACTGCTGGCCACTACCTGCAGGGTTGGGTTACTGATATGACTTCAAATACAAACAACATCTGAGGGGTGATAAGGTATTACAAGGTATTATTGCTGATGCACCTGTCGTCCTAGTTAAATTAGCACCATTTCTAACTCCTCATAATTAACACAAGTGAAAAGACAGTTACTGCCAGGTAGAAATAAAGACAGAAGTATTTTACTGATGGAAATCATTGGCGCGCATGACCAGCTGCTATACTGATCATAATAGGCAGGATCAATATAAAGGAAAAAGCACTACAACTTAGCATCCTCTTAGGACCACGTTGGTCAAAGTGGTAAAGCTGGATTATATGAATCAATTCGGTGTACCTGAGCCGTATTTGACATCATGCGAGTGAAGTCTGCCGTTGTGCCGCGTGTTCATCAGTTTAACGAGAGATCCACACGTGACATAACCGGAGTCCACATCACGAGCTCCGCAGTGGACACACATGACACATAACAAAATCAAATCCAGAAAGACGGATATAACGCTCAACTGTCTCATTGTCACAGCTCGTATCTGCTCGCTTCATAACATAAAGACGCATTCAAACCCCGACACGCTTTCTGGCCAATCGCATTATGACAAGTCCCAAAACAAGGAAGTGATCGGCGCGCACACACGGAAAGCGGTGATTGGTCGAGGGCGTTGTGACGTCACACGCGGCTAAGCTTGAAGAGTGCGCTATGAATTCATCCGGAAGTCACGGGCTAGTTTTCAGTTTAAATTCATCTGTATGGCGTCACATTGTTTGTAAAGCAGCCGTCACACGGTGCAGTTATGTCAGATACTACAATAAAACACCTTGATGTTTTAAATACAAGGTCAGTTCATTTGACAAACGTTGATGTCAGTGGATATACCCTCCCACGAAACTCTAGTCACATATGTGCAAATCTGATAAATGTTTTGTCTTTTATGAACTTTAAACATATGAGTTTAAAGGTTGATGGGCTCAGATTCATTTTAAATGGGTCTTTCTGTTTCTCAGAAACTGAAGAACTCAAATCTTCTCCACAGATCGGCCCTTCATGGCCAGATGAGCTTCAGTGAGGTTCAAGATATCTGAGGTAAATCAAGACACTGTAGAAGAGTCAAACTAAAATCACACGGGAAGCGTTTAGTAGTCATACAGTTAAATAGCTGTGCCAAAGATGTGGCTTTATATTTAAGGGTTAAACAATAACATACTTTATTTATTAGGGGGGGCAGCCGTGGCCTAATGGTTAGAGAGTCGGACTTGTGACCCAAAGGTTGCAGGTTCGAGTCTCAGGTCCGGCAGGGATTGTAGGTGGAGATTGTGAAT
>JAZGTJ010009999.1:0-18667 GCA_036877575.1 Botia almorhae | reverse complement strand
GCCATCATGGAGATCCTGCTCTGTCAGGACACAAACATGCAGGCTGCTAATAGTTGGCAGTAACCATTTAGTTTAATTGTGAATAGTGTTTAGCAACTGTTAAGTGATAAGCTCTTCTTCCTTCGAGTAGAAAAAGGCTGGTATCAGCCAGACCAATTAATTGGCCAATTTTTGGTCATATCGGCATCAGACATTAAATGTGCCTGCTTGGGCGTATTAACAGAACTGGTCATTAAATCATTTTTTAAAAGCCCTGTTTATGCAAATTGCAATTTTTTTATTCTCACAATACAGTAAACTTATAAGAAAGCAAATTGTGTAAAAACATATGCGCTGATGTTGAGCGTAACTAAAACAAAAGCAGTGAATAATATAAAATAATAAAATAAATGCTTGTCTCAAAAAATGTCATTTTTGTTTTTAAACATTTCTGATAATTATTAGCATTAAAAAGTTGTTAAACATCAATTGTATTGTATGTACATTTATGTATTTGATCTGCCATAAAAACCCTGAATCAGTCCACTAATAGTACAAAATTTAAAAAGGAAAGTTGCATGCAAGATGCCAATTTTGTGGACCAAAAATATTTTTACTTTAAAAGGTACTAAATCCAAAAACAGTCCATCTTAGATTCTTATAAATCCTTGTTCATCATTATCATTTAGCATCTATTTTAATCCCAACAAAGAATTTATAACGGTTTTAGTCTGTCTATCAGAATGGCCTATCAAAGCAGACAGCACTACAGAAACAACATCGTTTCGTTGTCATAATGAACTATAGCATTCCCATGACAGATGTGCTAAAGGCCTAAGGGGGCGGAGCTACATTATTGACAGCAATTTACAGGCTGCGCTCGGTTGCGTTTGTTCAGTCAGGTGCGGCAGGTGCGCGCGCGGGGAGCAGGCTTAACGTGAGCCGCGCTGTTGCTATGGGTCGGCAGCTCCGTTGCCACGGCTGCTGGAGGCCCTGGATGGAGGGGGATCTTATGAAGGGAAAATACTGAGAATGCTTTCGGCAAGCGTTAAATCCGTGAGGTTATAACCTGTAAAGACCTAGGGAAATAACGCCTGCTGCATGCGTCACAGCAGCTGATGATGTCTGATAAGAAGGCAAATTCAACAGATGCACAGCAGGATGAGGGGGCATGGCTCATCAAATGAGATGCTCTAGCCTGTTACATGTCAATCATTGTGAACTAATGGGTTCATCTGAGCTGTTGGACTGTGTAATTGTCTTATTTTCAGCGGTGATCAATGCAGTCTGGCCCTTACCCAATGTGTGCACGCCGCATGAAATGATTAAAACGTCATTGAACTCTGAAGCAGCTGACAGGATAATCGATTGACATCTGTGTGCATCTGTGGCCATATAATGTATGACTATGATATGTGCATTTTCTTTTCTATTTACAATTTATAATAACGATACCAATAAAATTGCTGTCGGGCAAGAGTTTTTAGGTTTCATGACATGTGTTGAACGTACTTTCAAGGCGATCACAGTAATAAGAGTGGATTAAAGCACCGCTTATTACTGCGCAGAACTGGTCTGTGTATTGAAATCGCAACGGTTCGGGTTGGGGTTCGGGTACACCCCCGCGTCATGCCCATGATAATGCCAGCAACACTTATCATACACCCCCTAACATCTCATCCATATAGCACATACACAGTTTCCAAACAGAGGGAACACGAATAAACAGAGAAATTACCTTGATGGTTTTCAAGGGTGTCCTCCGGTATGTACATGTTTTTGCTTTCATTTACCATATATGTAGTCCGGCTTTATCCGAAGGTGAATGAAGAAAAAGGTTATAAAAAGGAGAGGTAGGAAAATGCAGCCCAAAGGAAAGAAATCAAAGAAAAAGGGGGAAAGAAAAAAATGAAAAACGCAAAGCGTAAGATATTCCTTCTCTTGCGGCTTAGTTAATATTACCTGATCCCCATGATAGAACTAAAGATCAGGAAAGGATATTCGCTGGAGCCACCTAAGAAAACGAACCAGTGCATCTTTGGAACATCCGGGCCCTACCTATAAAACATAATACCAGCACCGCTTGCTGATAATCGATAATCAAACCGGATCGAAAAGCTCGGTTCAAGTAAGATGCTGCAACAGCCAAAAAACGCAGGAACAGCGGACGCGGGAGCTGCTGTAGTTTCAGAGACCCTTGAAAGCGCATCAAAAGGTAAAAGGTGTGTATATTCCAGATCTCACGGGGTTAAATCTTAAAATGTGATTGATTCCATCTGTGATGTTCCAGAACAGGCGTAGTTTGTGTCGCGCCTCGTTAGAAAATACAGTGCAGAATCGGCCATGTCCAGTCCATATTGGAGAGAAAGGGGAGTAGTCAGTCTGTGGCCCTGCGGAGAGAGAGCGCTTACCACCAGCCTCTCCGCAATGATCTGACGACCAAACCCCCTCCCCTGTAGACTCCCTGACTGCTTCCAGATGTGACTGCGCTAGAAAGGAGAATAAATCCTCCACGCTTTTCCAGACGTGCTGTATCTCGAGAGGGAGACCAAACTTGAAAAGATCAAGTCGGATCACCTCAAATGCTGTAAGTCGTACCCAAATAATGGACATTAGCTCTTTACCAGTTTTAAATCATTCATAATGATCATCGTAGTAGTAAAAGACTAGCTTAGTTTGACCATATGTACAACTGTGATACATATGTACAATAATATGACATTACACTCATAGTGTAACTCCCATAGTGTAGCTTGCAACTGTGATATGTTTGCATTACATGTTTAGACAATGTCCACTATAACTTCCTGCTTGCTGACTAAACACAAGTTCTAGGGTGAATGTTTAGTTTGTTAGCCGTAAGTGTCAGGTTGATATTAACTGGGCAGATTTTTCCCCTCAGCTGAGGTATAACGGGTATCATCTTAACATGAACAAGTTGTTTCTTTATCTTTTTCAGGAGGGATGGGCTTAGGATATGATGTGGCCTGGGAATTTCTACAAGATAACATAGAATCTTTCATCAGCAAAAAACCTAGTAAAGTATGAGTTTAGCAGGCTCTTCCCTGGTTTTGCCTCTCCCTCCGGCCATGAGAACACTTTGCAAGTCCCTACAGACATCCCCTGCCCCCAGATTATCCTAGGTCTTTCTTTTGCACATCTGTCTCTCTCCCTTGAATATTCAATTAATCACAGCAGCAGAATATGGAGACATACAGTATAGAACCTCAGATTTTCTTACATTCCACAGGATGCATGAAATTGAGGTCTCCTAGCATTCAACTTTTTCAGAGAAAATGTTTTTCAGTGCCATTCTGAAATTTTGGAAATACATGGTTTAAAATGTGAATTGTGGACAATTGGTTAATTCACCACCTCAAAGTTACCTGAATTCTTTTAGACCAACTCTATTTGTCTCTACTACCTTTTGAACTAGCAGTTTATTTAACACTTAAAAAGATTTAGGGTAGGCAATAACCAAAATTGTTTGTGAATTCTAAAAGCTCTCTAGTCGTTTGTTCTGGGGGCCGGGGTGGTTGGGGGTGCAAGTTTTTGTAAATGTGTGTATATAAATGAAAGATTATTTCAGTAACATTAAAAAACGCAAGGAACATAGTTCTCCCTGGAGGTTTATAATTCTGACGAGAGCGAGCATAAATGATGAGTGTACAGCCCTCTTGTGGCGAATGAATAAAGCGCAGTTAAGTTTATTTAGATCGATTTGTACAAGACTAGTTAAAAAATTACCAGTGTTGCTCATAACTGCTCCTAGAGAACCATTGCAGAGTTTAGCACCATGCCTAATAAAACACACCTGAACCAACTTATCAAGGTCTTCAAGATTACTTGAACATGGCAATCGCCCTAGTACTATTCGGTTTCCTGTTGTTTTTGTTTTGTTACAGCCTTAGCTGGAACTATTTATATAGCAGAGCCTTTAAGGGAAAACAAAGCGTCAGGATGGAAAATTTTGTTTTAGGCGGAATATATAAATATTTATAGCTGGTGCACTGGACAAGTAATTGCCAAAAATTAAAATTTCAACAAATGATGATCAAACCTACCACACAGCAGAGTGCAGCAATGGGGGGATTTAAATTCCACAGGGACTTTCCTGAATGCATAGCCTCTGCAGCACCAGCTCACTTCATTTTTATCAATACTTGTTTTTGCAAAACAAAGCAAATTAAACACGCTTTCCACAGGTGAGCTCAAAGCAGCTGCAGGGCCGGGGTTTCAGCCAGATCGATTGTTCTGACTCGATTTATTTCCTCTGTTTGCGCATGCTCGAAAAGCAGTTTGTTCTGTCTTGTTAGCGCAAATATGGCGAAAGGCACAGGACTCGGGCGAGTAAAATAAAGGCTGTTTTCTTGTTTAACGATTTTAAAGAGTTTTTTAAATATACGCTAACCGCCTAAAGTGTTAAATAAAGTTACTAAATCGTGTTTTGCTGAGTTGAATAGTGCTTAATCCACAGATCAGGATTTGTGCGATATTTTCAGTGCAGGTAAGTTTAGCTTTTAACCAAATTCTATAAGACTGCAGCAACTCATGAAGGCCTAATTAATTTCATTTATAAATTATATACATGGTTTATCTATTTAAGGCATTATTCTTGCTAAGAAAAACGGCACTATTTGAAATCTGAGCAAATTTATTAACGTATTTTTAAACTATGATACATCCTGCACAGTTTGTGTTACAGATATGAGTATCTCAAATCGTGCGCAGCTATTTTTTTTCTGAGTGAAATGTTATATTTTGAAAGATGCTCGTTTGACTGTTGCTAGTAAGTAACCACCTAGTTGTACATCTTAGCAACTGCATAGTAACCCTGGCAACCAGTTAGAACACCTTGTTTTACGGGGCTGAGTTTTGCAGTCAAGCACCACTTACAAAAACCAGTTGTTTTTTTAAATAAAATGTAAATATTTGGGTTTAATTACATGTACATCTTTACTTTAAGCTAGTCTTTATTAAATTTGAAGTCTAACACTATTTAGGACAGGACTGGAGTCATGACTGCAAGCACAGGTGGTGGTGGAAGCTGTTTAGCCATGAGTCTCTCTGCTCTGAAGAGACTTGACCCTTACATCAGCAGCATCACCGATCTGGCCAGCCAAGTAGCACTGTACACCTTTAACAACTCCACAAATGAATGGGTAAACAATGACATTAAACTCTTAATGACAGCTGTAATAGATGGGTAAATTAATTACTGTTGTTATAAAGGGTTACATTTAATGAATGCATATAAAAATCTTGGAATTAAGTAAAAATACATTTGGTTAAATATACATTGTTATATATTTACAGGAGAAGACAGATGTGGAAGGAACTCTGTTTGTCTATAATAGGTTTGTGCATTTTTAGATGATTTTAGCAGTGTAGCACACACGTTTGCGGCACTGAATCAAGGCACTGAATCAATGCATAAACATAAAATGCATGGTTATTTATACGTTTTTCCTTCATTAGCCCAATTAATTACACTATAAGGATAATTTAAAGGTATGTGGAAGCCCCCTTCTACATAATGGGTTTTAGATGTTAGTTGTTGCAGTTTGTGGGGGAGCCTTTTCCAATATCTGCTCAAAGTGTGTTCCATATAAAAATGGTTTACTAAGCCTGTTGTGGAGAAACTAGACTTATCAGCATTAAGCTCAGATTTAAACCCCTATTAAACACCTTAGGGCTAATTGGAAGTGAGGTCAGTCATAGTTCCTGTTTATCCCAAAGGTATTCAGTGGGGTCCAGGTAAGGAATCTATGTAGCCCATTGTATGGACCTCGCTTTGCACACAGAGTCACAGTCATGCTTCAACAGGAAAAGCGTCTCCTCCAGAATCCTGCAGCAAAGCTGATAACACAATTTTCTTGAATGTCATTGTATGACAGAGCATTTTTATTGGTTCTCACAGAAATGCCTGGAGTAGCCAAATCTAGTGAATTAGAAGAGGATGTTAACTGACTTTTGTTTATACGGTGTATAATCATTCAGATCTTTTAGCCCCCTAAGATTAAGTTTTCCACTCATGTTTTTAATATCAGTTTACTGTTTATTAGGCTTGCCTCCCCCAGACATGGCTTTACCATTTTGAATCGCTTGAGCATGGACAACCTGACGGAACCCATCACTAAGGAATTGGATTTTCAACTGCAGCATCCATTTCTCCTCTACAGGAATGCCCGCTGTGAGTCTCTCTCCATAAAACTTGTGTAGAATAATTAACATTTTTGGGCAAATTCTTTTCTGATTATCAGGATTTTTTTATCTTTTTATCGGCATAATGTGGTGAGAGGAAAAGCATCTGCATCAGGCATCTACATCTGTGTTATAACAGAAAGAAATCTGAATATTGGCAGATGGATCAGCTAGTGTGTCAGTATTAAATAAAATTTAATTGACATGTGATGGGCACTCCATGGAGTATTATTCACTGACGGGTGCTTATGTGAGAGAGCACAGGGTGAGCATCCATCCAAAACTGAAGAACTTAACAGCAGTTAAAGTGTTTCTGGATTGAGAGAGCTGTCAGGCTGGCGTCTGTGTGTGTGTGTGAGAGAGTGTGTAAGAGAGAGATCAGAGATTGCTGGCAGACATGCCTTTACGAGAGGCCCTTAGAGCCACAGTGCCTTATATGGTGCAGAGGAGTGTGTGTGTTTCTCTCCCAGTTTCCTGCCAGCATCACAAACCCAACCAGCCAATCCTGATTAGATAACAACTCTCTTACACATGATACATTTCCAAGGAAACTTGTGATAAAAAACCTAGCAATGTATGCGGTAAAGTCTTACTTTAGGTACTTTTGTCAGATTGAATGACTATTGGTAGATCTCGTTTCAGACAGTCCACAAGTGATGTTTTTTTTTAGAGCTTTGCAAGAACAATTGGTGCTAACCATCTGATGGGAACTTTACGCTGCATGAAACAGTAAAACATGCGTTTCCATGTCTGCATGCCTCTTCTCAACAAGCATTAAGATTTAAGGTGTCATTTGTGTGCAATTTTAGTACTACTAAGGGTTAGTAGTACTAAACGCATACCGACCTGCTGTCTTCAAGTTGCAGGTGTGCTAGACTAGCTCACCTTTTAAACAACGCTATGCTGTTTGTGATTTGCAATGGTGTAGCAGGAAATTTGAAAGGACTCTTAGTATGTGAAGCTCTTACCGCCCGGCTGTACAAACGTGTAGCCCAGCTCTTTCTCTGACACCAGTTTCCCTCTGAACTGCACCTCTACTTCCTCCTCTAGTCGCTCGTGTTTTAGCCTGCGGCGGCTGAACAGTGCCTGCAGCATCTTCTGACTCTGAGGTTTAAATCCTCTGCGGATCGAACTTTTGGTGTGTTTGAAACGGGTCAAGAGTTCACAGTCTCCTCAGCACTGGTGTGGATTTAGCTCCATTCAGTAAAACACGTGGTGAACGCTCCTGCACTTCGTCTGAATCCACAAACACAAGCAAGGGCACTAAAGTTCAGGTCTCTGTTTTTCCTTTTCGCTTTTGTTGTGTTTTGCTAAGTTCGACTTCAAAAGTCTTCCAATGTGGTCTCTCTCTCTCTTTCATTCACGCTGTTGTTGTGTGTTCCTCTGTTCCCAGGCAGTATTTTATTTGGGTTTTTTCCCATGCACTGACCCGCGTGGTGCTCACTGTTCTGAAAATGAACAGAGTGGTTATAGTACCAGCCCTTGCTCGCTCTCTCTCTCTCTCTCTCTCTCTCTGTCTCTCTCACTGCTCTTGTTTTGTTATCTCTTGTCTACTTGTGGAGGTGAATGGAACAGGTCCTGATGAAGCTGTCAGCACCAGACTCTAAGTTTAGTCTTCAAACATCACTGCCTACTCCACTGGCATCTTTATCATTTTAGTACTACAGTCTGAACCATCATTAAAATCTGTGCAAGTTCTTTCTTAGTGAATGTGTCACTAAGGTCTATGCTAGTTGTTTCCCGTATGATTATTCTTATAAAATGACCAGTCCCTGTAAGCATCTGATGACTAATGGGTGTTCAGGGACAGATGAGCATTCTAGTGAACTGGTACAGTAGTTGGCTCTGGTTCTGCTTGGGGAACTGGGAGTTTGGACTCTGGGAAAGAAATGTTCATATGTGTGTGTGTGTGTGTGTGTGTGTGTGTGTGTGTGCGCGTGTGTGTGTCTGCTCACACAGTGTCATTGTGAGTGTGTGTGCACATTAATAGGATTGCTGTTAGTTTCATTGATACTTATGCCGCTAACAATGTCACAGCTAATTGTGATCCTGTGTATATTGTTTGTATTTTCTTGTGGTTTTAATATTACTTTTTTTTTCTTTTGGCAGTGTCAATCTATGGCATTTGGTTCTATGACAAAGAAGACTGTCAGCGTATAGCGGAACTCATGAAGAAGTGTGTTTATTTTTATCCATCTGCACACACACTCACTTTTTTCTGCTTTCATTACTTCTCTTAACAATAACAATAAAGTTTTTTAATACTTTACTATGTTTAGTAATACTTACTATGGTAAAACCCCCCACCACAAACTGGTCCTACTGTAGCAACATATGATAAACAGAAATACAGAAAAGTCTTCCAGATGTGTAACTACATCATAAGTACACACCACACGGTCAGATTCATAACTCAAATTTTAGTCTTTATAACTGATTATTTAAAAACCTGTCTTATAAGATCATACTTCCTGAAATAGCCTAAACAATAAAATTGTGTATAACGTACTGCTTATTTGTTGTTACATACATCTGGTCTTTTTCATCAAAAAACACACTCCTAGAGGGTTTTAGCATGGTGTCTGACATGCATTCAAGAGTCGTTAATAGAACCATGTGTTGTAAATCATTGTTCCAGTAATTTTATTATTATTGTTTTAATAGAACTGGTTTTCATTCCCTTGCTATTGCTTTCTCACACTTACTCGCCGTCTATCAGTTTAGCTGGACAGGAACAGCAGCCACCCGCGCAGGTAGGGGGTGGCTGTGTGTCTCTACGATCGGCAGAGCAGGGAGTGGATATACTGCAGATGCTCACAAAAGCACGAGATGAATATGACAAGGTGATACACGTATCAAATATGGGATTAATGGATTTATCTTGTAAGCATACATGTGCTCTGTGCTGTATCAGGTCAGTAGCGCTCATGAAAATAGATTTCACTTTTGTGTGTGTTTTTTTTGTATTTATAGGGGAAAGTCTGTTCTGAACCCAAAGAAATTGGCAGTGGCGGTGTCATCTATGGAAACCCCCCTCTTGTCAAACCTATTCCTCTCAAACCTGCACAAGACCAGCACATTCAGGGACAAACACAGCAGGTACAGAACTCTTTCAGCATTTTTATGACTCAAGTTTTTGATCTCTGCTGCACCACAGCAGATGTTATATGAATGTGGGGCTGCACAATATATTAAATATTGCAAATATGCATATAATGGCATATAATGTCACAATAATGGAATATTTTAAAACTTCCAAAAATTATGTATAGTTAGTTTTAGGTTGATGCATATGGCAGAAAGACTGCTATCAGAAAGCTGTACTAAAGCTTGCATTTTATTTTATTTTTATTTTAGTTATATAATATTCAGTTCAAATTATACATATCTTTATATAATTTAAATTGATTTTACAAATGTTTCGTATCGTATTGAGTTATTTAGAAAGTTATTACATATACCTAAACATTTTTCTTCAAAATTGTGCAGCCCTATATAAATGGAATCTTTAAATCCTTCATATCTAAAAATTAATCTTTCACTTTTCTCTCTCAGGAGGGAGAGAAGGATTCAAAACATCTCTCAGTTATCAATTTGTTTAGTGCTCAGTCGAAGCCGCACTCTATCTCCCCACAGCCGACTTCAGGTGTCAGCAGAACAGGCCCAGCTCGCTCTGCAGTGGCCCGTTCGCTATCTTATGATGACCCGTCCCCAGGTGGCGCTGTGGTTTCTAGCACCCCTATGCAACACTGTCCAGCCATCCACAAACTCATGTCAGGGTCGCTGCTACAGCCCCTGTCTGAGTCCCCAGAGAGCCGTCTCTATGAAAACGGAGCAGTCCAGAACCAGCCTGACCCGATACAGAGACTACTAATGAACCCTCCTCCTGTGCCAGGGGCCTCGTCTGCCCTACAGTTAAACCAGGGAGATTGTGGAGTGGGGGCTAAAGCTTCAGGGTCAGCCCAGTCTCATCCTTTGCTTTATGTCCCTGCCAAAGCACCCCCTGCTGGGGTGGGGGGCAATGTAGTGTCGCCGCATGAACTTCTGCAGAGGCTTACTTTGGTGCAACAGGAGCAAGAACTCCACCCCCCTCAGGAGCTCTTACAAACCAGTCTGTCCACCAGCAGCGCCAGTCTCAGCCAAACCAATCCAGCACAGGTAAAGACAAATCGTCTTCCACCAAATGGACATTAAGCCCACCCCCTCACATACACAAAATAGAACCAGCTCATAAGAATTGACTACTCTCGTTGCATTGTAAGTTTGTATTTTCATGTAGTCAGTAAATACAATGCGCATTGCAATTTAAATAAAAGACTATTTATTTCTGGGTTGCTGCAGATTCATCAGCAGAGGTGACCTTTGGGGGATAACAATTGTAGAAATGGAACTTCTGATATACAGAATGTGATAAAGATATTATGAGGTTCAAATCAGGCTTGCAGCATTTCCCATTCCCCTTCACTTTCCTGTCTGGCCTCTATTATCCTATCATAAAAACGCATAAATAAGATGAGAAATGAGTAACAAAAAATGATCCTAGATCAGTAGTTATGGACATCTCATAACAACATCCCAACACTGATCTCCTTTCATCCTGTAACTGTATCTCTAACCTGTGATATATTGCATATGTGTGCAGGTGATCTCACCACAGCGTATCCCAGCAACTGTAGCCCCAACCCTCTTGTTGTCACCTAGCGTGTTCGCTAAGACTAAAACCACCAGAGCAGCAGCAGAACCAGAACCAGCTGAACCCAGAGCACTTAGCAAGGGTCAGCTACAGGCCACACTGCTTCATCTGATTGAGGTAAGATTCAAATCAATGGCTTTACCATCAATATTATTTTCCTATGTGATATGTTTAAAATTTGGCCTAAAAAATGAACAAACTAAATCTTTAACAGATCTGATAACAGAACTTTAGCATGGCGAAAAAGCAGAGAACATGTAAAATGATCAAGGTTCAGTCATATTATACTAATATTATAATATAAACACCAGCTGTTGTTGATATCTTCCTAGTAAGAGCTCTTTTTTTCAGACACAGACATGCGTGTCTACTCTGTATAATGTGCAATATGCACACTGAGAAACCAAGAAGGTAACCTCAGGTAGAAGGTAATCTAGACTACTTACTTTTCTCTGTCTTGCTTGTTTCTCTCTTTTTTTTTATCTCAGAATGATGCCTCATTCCTCGATACTATCTATGAAGCATATGTCTCCCGTATAGCAACAGACTCCGGCTCAAAGCTCTTCTGAAGCTGGTACACCCTCTGAAAAACCTTTCAAGCTCTAAATACACACTCTCAGGACTCCTGCTGTTGTGAGCACAGAGTTTGTAGCATCCAGTGAGTCGACACCACATTTCAAATTGATGCAATATTCAGCACGCTCTAAATTGGATAGTCTTAATGTCATATCAACCTGTCATTTTAAATTTTTTTCCACTAAGGGGGAATATTTTAATATTATTTAGGAGGAGAATTTTACAATGAAGGCATTGTTTTAAATGTAGCATATTTTAATAGACCCAAAAAACAAAGATAGAAAAGGAACAGGTGTTTGTAATCCATCTATCTTCCATTTGTTCTGTATTCATTTTCAAACCAAAAAATGGAAAATAAACACATTTTTTATGTTTAATTTCCTTAACAAAATTTAAAGAATTAAAAGTTAGCTGTAACTTATTCTATATTTCCTTTGTTTTCTATATTTAGTTTTAAATTCTTCTCCCTAAATCTAAATTGTAAAAAGGAAATAATGAAAATGCTAAAAAGCTGTTTTTTCAACCAGAAGCTAGTTTCTCAACCAGAAGCTAGTTTCTCATCAACATTTACAAAGGTCACCAGCAGGGGGAGAAAAGACGCTGCAAAGCAACTACATTGATGCAGGTCAATTTGCACAATTATTTGGGCATGTTAAGCAGGACATGATATGATCATTAGGAATGGTTACAAGTTTGAATAGTGTATTTGAGTCTGTTTGAAATACGACTTTCTTAGGAGGCCAGTTTTAGCAATTGTAAGCCTTCTATTCCTTTTTAAACCTAGATCACCATATTTAACAGAAAATATGAACAAAGCCACTTGAAAGTTTCCACAAATCTAGTTTAGTCGCTTATGTTAGTTAAATTATTGGAAAATAATGCAAACCCGTGGCACAATGGGGTGCACATTATTTTTCTAATAAATTGACTGTCCGTCTTCCTTTTAAAAGCAATTTGCTCAATGTTTATGGAGTATCAAGGCTGTAACATTTTTTTTTTGTAATGGAATGAACTGAAGATACATGGATTGTTTATAGACAACACCGTAGTCTCTTGATAATATAATTGACATATAAAACATATAAGGGTAGAAATCAGGATTATCTCAAACATAAATATCTTGGCATCTTGATATCACTGCAAACCCAGACAGAAACCAGCCTCATGCCTGCAGAATCCAGCAGAAATAGTTTACTCAATCATCTTATGTTGAAGAGAGAATGGAAGTGAATTTTGTTTAAAGGATATACAAACAAAAGTGTACATAAAAATATATTTTTCTATGGTGCGTTTTCTTTGTTCCTACAATATGCTGGATTTTTGTAGGTCCCCTTTTTGAAACTAAGTTCACGCCATCAAGTGATCAGGAGGTCAATTATTAAACATGCTGACTTTTTTTCTATTGTTTTTCATATTAAAACAATTTCCCAACACCCCATATGCTGTACTGTTTTACGTTTGTTACTGAATGTTGTACTGTCTATTGATTCTGATTACATACTCTAAAGCTGGGTGCACACTGTACAATTTTGTCATCAAAATTGAAAAAATTAAAAAAAAATTACGTCATCAATCCTTGACACATTCAGTGATATGCCGCTGGGCTCCTATTGGTTCTTGATTTGACTTTGTCGCAGGAGAAGCCACACTGCAGGACTGGACCTTAAAACTTCTGTCACTGGCAGAATTTTATTTGTGGTTTGACATCAGTAAAGATGTCAAACCAGCTATTATTAGCTACATATTTTGGCCTAGGATTATAAGAATTTCAGAAGGCCAAGTTTCGATCAAAATCATACAATGCACACCCGACTTGACACTGACGTAAACACCAGACTACACATAGTTCTTTTATGGCTGACAGTAAATGGGACTAAAGGACTTTCAAATTTAAAAACCTTGTTAAAAACAACATTTTTAATGAGGAGACATGCAAAAACATTTGCCTACAGCAAAATTGTTGCCAGCAATGCACAAGCTGCAACAATGCACAAGCTGTGAAGTGCAGATAAAGGGTGATCATACCTTTTGTACTTAGAACATTGCAAATGAAACCTCTTAAAGCCTAAAATTTTGATCTCTCCCATGTTTCTGTGTGTGTATATTCAATGCATTCATTTTCACAAAATGTGGTCCAAATAAAATCCTTGCATCACATCTACTGTATAAGCACAAACACACACACACTTTCCAGGTATATATCTGTCTGGAGGATTTAAGATGTTATCAATGCTAACTGGGTCAGAGGGAAAAATCCAGAGCATGACATCTGGGCACTGCATGTCCAGTGTATGTGTGGGTGTTTTAGGAAATGTGCTGTGGACTGCAGTCCTGTATAAATAATAATAAGAGGAACAATTGTTCTTATTAAAATCATACTGCAGTTATTGAATAAGATTTGGACAGATCGAATGACAGAACTTCACCGACCAAGATAGTGAAGTCACTGGTTCAAAAATCTTATAAAAATAATGCTTTGACTCCTCACAAGGGGCCTTTGGACCCTTAAGCCATGTCACTGTGTAGCATAACTATATTTAAAAATATAATAGTAAATAATACAGTATAATACTATTTTGAAACAGCAGACACAGCTAGCCAGTGAAGGTTATGTAGGATGTGGGCAGATCGTTTGGTGTAAGTTTGTAATTTAGCAGCAGAGTTTTAAATATACGGTAATGGGTGATAGTGTGTGCTGGTAAACCAGAGAAAACAGTGTTACAGCAGTCAAGGTAAATGCAATGAATGTGTGGAGTAATGCGTCAGCATCTTTTAAGCTGCCCAGAGATAAAGTAAGGAAAAGTCAGGTCTAAAAAAAACCCTAACATTATTTGTTTGCCACTTGGTTTAATATTTTATCTTATGCAATAACGTTCATACCTTTTACAATAAGTGTCCCCATTTAGATACTTTTAGGGCCACTGTGTTTGTGAGTTGGTATGAGAAAAGAGTTTGTCTGTCAGACCAGGGCTGTCTCCAGAAACATCAATAATCCTGTATTTGTCAAAAAAACATTTCTCTTTCACTCTTTGTCTCTATCCTAATATGTCTGCCCCTCACCCATCTTACATCTTTTTGTTCTCTCTCTCACAAAGAAGGAGGTGAGTGTAATTCATGTGGATTATAGGAGTGGGCAAAATGAGTGTGTGTGTATCTCTTTCTGTTATAGCCTATACTATAGCCTATATTCCTCTCAGTTGCGCTGAACACAGACTAAAGGAGAGAGACAACACCAAGAGAGGTGGAATTGCAAAGGTTGCCAACCGGTCAGTCAAACAGGGTGAAGGCATCACTGGTGGAAATCTGAGATTATTCAAAGAAGTAAGAACCATTTTTTTGAAGGAAGAAAGCATACCAAATGACGATGATGGAAGAATATGATTTGGATGGGAAGGCCAGAGCCAGTAGAAGATTCCAGAAACTTCTCTGTGTCATCCAAAAACACACTTTAGAATTTTCCGGTGTGTCTAGTGTGCTGAATGCACCAACAACCTGATCCAAAAATCTAAAATCAAACCTATAGTGGGATTACTGCACACAGTTTTCCGGATGTGTGAGTTGAAGATCACACATACTATTGTTTTATGCATGTGGCCGGGGTTGTTCGGTGCTGTTTTCAAGCTGGACCATCCAAACGCATGCTCAGATGAGGATATCACCTGAAATGTGAGTGTAGTTCATATCAGCACAAGTTTACCCATTTTAACTGTCAATATACATGTCACAGCCTCATAAATACAGAATCTACACTGTAACCACAGAGAGAAAGAAAACTTTCACTTTCTTACACCCCATGCATTCCAAAATCTAAACAAAATTTTGGGAGGAGCTTATTGTGATTTTTTTAATTACATCAAAAGTGTATAAAAGCAACCTCTTACCCTTACTCCTGTGACAATACTTCCAGCCTGCCACTTCCACCCCAACTTCAGCTTTCAGTTACAAAATTTAACTAAAGAACTTGGTGCATTCACATAATCAGCCCTCTTTGACAGCCAAAACAAGCCAAGTAAGTTTGCCTTTTATTCAATATTACATAAATGTGAACTCGTAAAACTACCTTTAAAGGGAGATGCACCACTCATAACACAATTTTCAGTTCGAGTTTATTTATATAGCACTTTTTACAATGTTAGATTGCTTCAAAGCAGATTTACATATAATGAAAAATAAAACGCAAAAAATGTCAAACATGTTCAACACACAATGCATGGTATTATTGCAAATAATATGTGTGAGGAGTATATTAATAAAACTAATTAGGGATACTAGGTTTGTAGTTGGTTTATGAATAAAAAGTTGACTAAATCAATAAAAACTATAACACATTTGGAGCATTTGAATAAATGGACGTGCATTAGAAATACCTGTGGTTATGTGTGAAGGCTTGTACCTGTCTCAGTGCTCTATGAGAGGTTAATGTATTCAGACTGCCTACTACCTAACAATGGTACAGCATTCCAATTCTATGGGTAATAATAGTATTAGAACTGTAGCATAATTTGCAACCATATTTTGCCTAAAGTTCAATTTACTTTATACCAACATTTTTTATATAACTTCTATAAAAAAACTATCACACTCAAAGTTATGCTGATCACTGGGCCGTGACGGCAACCATAAAATAAAATACAACAATGAAAAGGTAATAATGCATTATGTTTGTGTTTTAACAGAGTTCAACACTGGGCCAGTGCCTTTGGAAAACAGCTTTCTGCCTTGTCAAACAGATACTTAGGCGCTCAACTCTGACAAAAGATTTGTGCATTAAGACTGCAGTTATAATTTTCTCTCCTGCAAACGTATAATTACTGGAGATATGACTTTGCCCCCACATTTCAATCCTAACACCAAAGCCAGCAAAAAATTTCTGATATTGCATTTAAATGTGCAGAAGAAGCAGGTTTTATTTAAGAATCATTACATCAGCAATGTGTCTAACTGCTGGTAAATATCAGATGCCAGTTATCTGGCATCTGCTTGAATTCTCACTACATTCTAATTAACACTTCCTCTTATTGTCAGAGATGGTCCCAGCCTACAAGCAGCCCATCTGCCTACCACAATGAGATAAATAATGACCAGTTTAGATCTAACCTGAATATATGTTGTTGTTTTTTTTACCTTAAGGCCCTTTATTAGTGCAGTAACAGCAGCATGTGCCTGAACAGAGAGGCAGAAGAGGATTAACACTCCCAGACTATGTGGAGGTAAATTATCCCTGTCTGACCTCTTGTTCCAACACAATAGCCTGGAGGGGAGAGCAAGGCTGCTTTGAACATAGACTAAGATTCTGAGACCTTGGCTTTTTGATTCTAAAAACTGATTTAGGATCAGTGACGCTATTCTGATCTTTTTTAGGATGCAAAGGAATTGGAACACTGCTTGAATGAACATTTTAACAAACTGCTGGTAAACACTCAGCAGAATGCCCACCAATGTCTATGACAAAGGTGCAGTCTGAAACACACATGATTTTCAAATAATGCATTTCTAGCCCTGATTAAACACTAAAGATCTTTGTGTGATCTCCCAGACCCTGATATTCTGAACAGAGTGTTTATGTCAGAAGCGCTGAATGGCATGTTTGTCAGTAACTTTGAGAAGGGCCCAACTCTTATTTGACAGTTCTTTGGCAGTTCAACTGGATTTTTTAGTTGCTTACTTTACTCTGTTGCTTACTGCAGGGTCACTAAATGATGATTCTTTGTAACAAAGGCAAAAATCTATACACTGTTTTAACATGCTGCTTGGCTTATTCAGACAGAACAGACAGCTGAGCATGTCTGATTGACACAGAATTACTGGTGTAGTTAATGATCACAATGAGTCAGTCACTTCTCTCTGCCTCTCTCATTTGTCATCATGTCATCACAGAATTGACATAGTAATTAAGCAGCTACATTCAGGCTTTTCACAGTTAATGAGATCTTACATACAAAAGCACAAAAAAACCTTTCCCTCTCACTGGATAACATTAAAAGAGAAATGGAATAAAGGTGAGCATACTTCTTTATGTACTTGAAATGAGTTTTGTGTGTGTATGTTTGTGTGTATGCATCACTAATGTTTTATTCAATTAGATCTGAGCATGTAAACTGTAGACTTCCACTCTGGTTGTACACTAAACATTTGCATGAATATTTATTATATTTATAATATTTATGTAAAGTTTGCTTTGTAAATTAGTCATTTCCACTGAAAATCATAGACCTGGATTAGTTATCTAGTCACAGCCCAAGGTAGAGGGCAGATCTGATCTTAGTGAAATACTTCAAATCTTTATTCTTTTCCGTGACTGACTCCTACATCTATCCAAGGTCCGATGCCCAATTTCCTGAAACACCTTCTACTAGGACTAATGCTATTACATCTAATGCACACAATCTCTTTAGCAATAACAAGCTAAAGTACAGGCCTAATTACTTGGTTGCTATCTCTAAACAACAAATTATGTTGCTATAAATAATCTGACTGATTCTGTAAAGTGAAGTTAAATTCAAGTGTTACAAAGTCACATCCAAGCTGCCACGTCCCCCAAAGATATTATCATCGCTGTCGAAAAGGGTTTCAGTATGAAGTATAAAATTTACTGATAGGAGAGAAATAACACTATTTTCTTTCTCTCCCCAGTACAGTGATTATGTCCGATATGTGGAGCCCTGTTTTTAAGACACACTGGTACAGACTGTGTGAAGATCAGGAGGTAAAAACTTCTGTACTTGCACAAGCAGTGAATTCAGTGGCCAGTGGAGATCCTAATAGTTGATGCAGTCTTCTACTGTCCTCTTTTTTCTTCTTCTTTTATCAATATTTTTAGCTCTTCAAACTGCTGGTTGGAGGAGTTGCAGGTGAAGGGTTAAGGAAGAAAGCCATGAAAGAGTCCTTCAAGATTCTGAATGAGGTGTGTTTTTGAGGCTGTGTATGTAGACCCATAAAGAAGTCCTTAAAGTATCTTTTGGTGTGTGTAGACAGCAGCAGAGGGCAGGTGTATTTTATGTAACCCTGCAATAATGTTGATCACTGATGGAGCTATGGAAGGTTTTCAGCATGTGTTTAAGGAGTTTAACAGGCCAGACTGTAAGGTATCAAAGAAAAACACACACAGTCACCACAGATACATTGTTTAACCTGTATGAAGAATCTGATAATATCATACACTTTCAACCAGGTGCATGTTTTCATGTATCTGATTGGACGAGAGCTAACATTTCC
>JAZGTJ010009998.1:0-18668 GCA_036877575.1 Botia almorhae | reverse complement strand
ACTTCATTATGGTGCGACGGTTTCGGGATAAACAGGAAGAGCGGCACTCTCGCTGAACGCAATGGAGTGCATCGCTCTGTTTACTTTGTGGATAATTTTGAGTTGTTTGGTCCGCGGTGGTCCACAGCCCTCTCACAGCCTTTTGTTAAACAGATCCATCGCCTTTGTGGCACGAAAAGTTTTACCGAATCGTCGCAAAACGTGACGTCAGGCGCCCTGTTCCGTGCTCTAGCACGGTTAGCGCTCACACTGCATGCGAACCGCGCCCGAGTCCAACTGAACCGTGCTCTGGCCCACCTCTTCCAAGCGGGCCAGGGACGGCTAAACGAGCCGCGTCCGGGCACGGTTCGGAGCACTCACACTAGTCAAACGAACCGCGCTTTGGTGGTCAAACGCACTTGGGCACGGTTCGAATTGCCTAGTGTGAGTACACCCTAAAACTGGGCTGATAGGAAGCCACCCTATCCTGCAAGACAGCTTCCATGGTCAAGGAGATAAATGCAGTTTAGGAGATAAAAAGGTAATGACCATTAACAGTTTGCAGTTTTTAAATAATTAAAAAAATCTTTTAAATATGAATCAGGGCAAGACAGGATTATTATATAATATTGTAATATTAATATATTACAGGCAGAGGGAGTCTTTCACAGAGAGATGAGGGTATAGACAGTAAAACCTACCTGAAGCACTAGGGGTTCTGGGTTGAAAGCCAAGGTCATCAACAGCTGCATTCTTTCAGTGTCTTTAAGGTTTTTAAGCAGAAAGCTTCCAGAGTCCTTTGTCTCTGCATATCTCCTGACTATTCTGTCCAGCAGTCTTTGGGACGGACAATGAACAAGGTCTGACCAGCCTTCCACAACGTCTGGGGTTAAGAGTCTTACATCCCCATTGAGTTTGGCAAACTCAGTCTTGTACATGGCCTGGATGAGATCGCAACGAGGTCTACCTGTTGCCCGCTTGCAAATTTTCTGGTCAATATCAGTAAGCTCTTGATTAGAACCCAAACGCTTGAGCACGATCCTCCGAGTACCCTCCCGAGGTTCCCCGTACTGGGCAAAAAAGACGTTTTTCACATTGAAGACATCTAGGAAGCGAAGACGACCCCATGTCTCAAAAGATATTTGTCCGTTCATGAATTTGCGACACCAACTGGTACCGAAGCAGGCTGGGCACTTGTTGAGGTTGATGAACCGTCGGTCAGTGAGTTCGTTCTTTTGGAAGGACACAAAGAGGTTGTGTGTGTTCATCAGTAAGATGACGAAGAGGCCCACAACAAAGAGAAGCTTCAAACACCGGTACACACGGCCAAGCTTGAGCGGAAGAAAGCGCAGCATGTTCGTGCACGAGCCAGGCAGGGAAGGGTTAAAGGGTGAAGGGGAAAAAGGGCAGTTAATGTCAGGGACTCAATGGATGTCCATCACTAGTGCTGACTCATCACCTGGATTTTTGGAGGGGGAAAACTAGCAGTATCCCCCGTGAATGATTTCTGGGCTAACACATTCTCACTCGCCATTGCTCTGGAGCACATGGTCCCAACGAGAATCAAAGCTGGCCTGCACAGGAAAGCACAAAAATAATTATTACAACACATTACATTTCACCAGGACTGAAACTTTGAACAGAGAACATGCCAACTTTCTAGTACAGACCACATAGTGCTATTTAAATGGTTAGTTTCCCTTTCTCCAGGTCTGAATTTTCTCCTATCTCAAGGTACAAACCACTATAAAGAAAAGGCCAGTTTTTGTGTCATCTGAAAATGTTTAACAAATTGGCAAAGTTCAGGTCATTTGAGCAAATGCATTGCTATTTGAACTGTAACGAGATGGACTTCTGCCAGGACAGTAAATGGTGAGACACTGTGTACCAGACTGTGCTGGCTCATATTTACCTTAGAATAGATCCTAACAACCACAGTTAAATTAGGTGTTTAAAAACAGAAGCAACACTGAACATTCTAAAAAGTCTACAGTTTCACTTCCTGCATTAATAAGACAGGTATTAATGACCCCTCTGAAACTCTGTATGCAACTTAAATAGTTTATTATGCTGCTAGTGAAAAGACAACAAATGGCTCTGTGATTTTTTCACGACCTGCAAATAAAACGAGTCTCAATCTACTTTCAGACAGACGTGCTCCTTTGTGTATTATAAGAAGAGTCATGCTAAGCATAGTTTAACCTCTGATCAGAGTTGCCCTGGTAAGTTTTAATTTTCCTTTAAAATTTTCTTTTTAACAAAGCCTGCTGTCACCACGGTAATATGGGGAGGAGAAACAACAATTTTCAGAGCACTGTGTGACAAAAGAGCATCTGACACAAAAATGTTGCTGATAATCAAAGCATATAACATTTACATTACATTTACGCATTTGGCAGACGCTTTTATCCAAAGCGACTTACATTGCATTACACTATACATTGTTTCTGAGTATGTGCAATCCCTGGGATCGAACCCATGACCTTGGCACCATGCTCTAACCACTGAGCTACAGGAAAGCTGTATAAGCAGTCATTTAAACAATGCACTTGTGTACTTGGACACCTGTGTTTAAGACAGTCATACCACACACAAGTCATTTCATACTACAGAAAATCAGGAGATTACCACCCAAGTCTTAGTTCCCAGACAGGAAATCAGACTTTTAGCACCAACTTCTATATATGGCGGCTTACCATGCAAATGGCCCGTTTTCAATTAAAGCTCATTACACCATGCCTAATAAAAGCAATAGCTTTCGAGGGCTCTGCTCATTAGTAGACGAGTCAGTGTGATTAGTGAGCATGCTGAAGCACTTCTGTGCATTTTAATTGACCGAGTGAGATCTGGAGTTTAGTGAAGGATAGAATTTACAACAAGCATTCTAACTTATTTCATTCTACCTCTACGCTAAAATAATGTATTTTATTATATATACAACAGGTCTATACAGGTATATTCTTATAATTTGCCATCATAGACTATATCATGGTATTACCATTTAATACCATCACTGTCTGTGCCTTTATACTGCCATAGTAATTGCTTTTGTAAGGCAGCATAAGAACAATGATTGTATACATCTGTAAATTGTGACAATTTCAATTCAATTATGGACACCTGGCAAAAGAACTCATTTGTAATGAAGCAAAAGAAAAGAGACAAAGACAGATCTTGATGATAAAAATGTGCATACTGTCCATTACAGTGAATAAGATTTACAGAATGTTCCTAGAACAACTGAACACGATATGATCTCTGTATGCCATTTACCAGACTGACATCCCTGGCTTTCGCTTACCCAGCCGGGACAAAGATAAACTGCACATTATTCACTTTAGGAAAAATGAGGTAGTCAGGAAAAACCCTCAATGTCTATTGTAATGTTGACTGTGTGATATATATTTTCAACATGTTTTGTATTAAATAAACACAAGGAAGACTGATATTTAATCATTTTTATTTACATGCACTATAACAATACATAGCAATAAATGGTCTAATTACACCAACGAATCATTAAATCATGTTTTTGAATCAATTTAGTACTATCTTGCAGATAAGCTTTAACACTATTTTTACTACAGGCATTCTGAGGCACTTTTTAAAAACATCTTAATGCTGTCAAACTCGCAAATTGTGAGGCAAGTTTGGATTGTTAGTCTTTAGCAAACTTAAAGGTCAAATTAAAAGAAGTGGAAAGTGCTTTAAAATCACTGCAATATTCATAACGTTGCTTAATTTGATATTATCAGCAGAATCACTGTGAATATATTGTGAATAAGATGTAAATCACCCAACTCTGCTTGTGATGCACAGTCTTACTCTTGACTGAAGATTGGCAGAGAGTAAGCAAACAAGCCGTGCTGCATGAGCTGCCTGCTTCACACCAAAGCAGATTAAGGAGTTTTTGCTCCAGCAGTCAGGATCATGTCCACCCACAGTCATAGAAACTCCATCATAATATTTCAGGACACTGGGGCCTCTTTTAAATGAGTGACATGTTGAAAGGCTTGGTGGGGGGAAAGGAACACATTTTATAAAGGTTCCTGTTGATTCTTTCACTTTGACATTTATAGGGTTATTTCAGACTTCTGGGGGGGTAAGCCGGTGGGGGTACGACTGAAAATGACAGTGGAATTAGATTTTACTTTTCTCAAACATCTTTACAAGCCTTCAGAATGGTTTAAGGCACTCTGGTAAATGATAGGCTGCTCATATTTCACTGAATGCAGAGAAAAGGCCAAATTTGCCTAATTCACAAACAGATGCATTTGGAATAACTTTACTCACTTGTTCGAGAAAGAAATGTTTTCATTTCCAACAACTTTATCCTGCCTACAGGTTTCTGTTTTGAATTACCACTCCATTACCCCTAAAGCATCTCCTCCCTCTCACCCACTGCTGGGGTGAAGAAAAGTAGCAGCCCAAGCCTGGAGGCCATCAAACCCTTCTTACCACCAAAAAGCAGCTCAAAACGTGCCAAAAAAAAGGCTGTGCAGCAACTCTGATTGGTCAGCGCATATTATCCAATTGGCTCTGAGGGGTAAAAATGCTGTGAATGACCCATCAATGAAAACTACTTTTGTAATATTGGCAGAAAAGTTCTATTAATCATAAGATTTTCATTGATTCATCAACATGAAATAAAGAAGGTTAGGAACTGTTGCTGGTCTATACAGGTTAACAGGCCTGGGTGATAGATATGAAATGTTCACAATATTTTTGTGATGATCTTATCATATCATATTATGAATATTTTAATACCTTTATTTGCATTATATTTGTTAAACATTTGTCTCAACACCATGTTACTTGACTAATATCTCAATGACAGTGGTTTGTTTGTGTCATCCCTTAAAATACAGCATATTACCACGTTATATATTACATAGTATATGTAAAAAAGACAAACATCCTACTTTCATTCGTTTCACATTAAAAATAAAAATGAGAAACATGCCCTGGTTATTTTTTCTACGATTTTAGTGACTGTTTTGTTGAAACTGTTTTCTCTGATAAACATTGACTTATTAAAACATCCTTTTAAACCAATGTCACTGATCTGTGAGAAGTACTGAGATTTTTACTGAATTTTCTTCACCAGCCCTTATCAATACTATTTTGAACCTGAACCGGAGACAGAGCTGAATATATTTTAGTAACTTTATTCCTATTATGTTAAGCATTTGACACTGACCTTGTCATTAGCTTCACCCATGCTGAGCTGCAGGCGCACTGGTGATGAAGTGCAGTTGCCAAGGTTATCGACTGCAGGAGTCAATAACGTTTGATCACAAAAACAGCCATCCACAGCTGAGCTGCTTCTGTCCAGCAAACCCACAATGGAAACAACTTCTCTCTTTGAGAAATAAACACTAACAAATAAAAACACATGCTAAATTACTGATTAATTGCATTCACAATCAAATGTGAAACCTGAATCTTATAATGTCTCTAGTCACTATAAAATGAAACTTCCAGTTTATTGTTTGGAAAAGAAACAGCATGAATGTTTATTTAAGAGAGTTCTTTAGGCAAATGAGCTCATTGTATTGATACAATCAAACAATTGATTTAGCTCATTTTTTAACACAATGTTCGCCTTGTGTTCACAATTACTGGGCGACCAGTAATTGACACCCTCTTTTAGTTGCCAATATAATTCACAGCTACAGTTTAGCTAGTCAGAAGGTACACGTAAACATAAACATACTCTTACAATTGTCATAATATTAAAACATACATCTAGCTTACATTGTGTTGATAACAACAAAGGTGCCAGAAGAAGCTTGACTTTTTTTGTGCTGTAAGGGGTTACGCAGTGCACATATCTTAAAATAAGGATTAGCAAAACATGTTAACACTTGATTGTGAGTTTGATGTTGTTGTGTTTTTTTCTCAGTTTATGACACAGGTGTGGTGTTCTTGCTTTCAGCACTCCTGACAAATGAATGACTGAGTTCCACCAAGTTTTAAGACTAAGCAACGATTGCACCAATGTGCAAGGTCTTATTTACCTTCATTTAAACAAAATCATACCGTTTTATAGGATATTGTTTGAAAAACAGTGACTGTAATTGGGAAACAGACATTAAAACCTTCTGTCAAGTTATCTGCATGTGAACCTGTTACAGGTCAATGCACGTTCCCTTACATGGTTGTAATTCTAACCAAAATCTTCACATTATTATTGATTAAAAAACATTATTAATTTATAAGATGGACATCTTACACAAACTACAGTATATCATCCTGGTGCCTTTTTTTAATAGGATACATTGATATATGAGTGACTCAAACACAACATTTACCTGCTCTTTGAAAAAGTCTAGACTAAAATATGTATGGTCTTAATGATCAGTATATCACATCGCATAACACATCTTTCATCCAGAGATTGTTCAGACTGGTCTGAGGTCAGAAGCTGAATACTATTATGTTATTTAAGTGTCAAATTAGTGCCAAGAAATCAAAGACCGTGTGATGTCCCGAGCATGACAGACAGAACAATTGTCATTACTGTGTCATTACTTGTGTTTTCAATTAGTTGTGACTATAATTAAAAACAGAAAACCAAAACTTTATATATTAGATTACAAGTTCTACAACTATCTCTCACACATTTTTCATGATTTGGAAAAAGATATAAAAACCTGAAAAATTCCTGTTAAGTATTGGGATTTTGAGAATTTCCATAACTTTTCTAGTAATCTGTGATACCAGTTATGGATTTAATAACTTTATACAGACTGCATTCAGTGCAATGTCTGGACGATAAAATATTTAAAAGGTAAGTAAGTAGGAATAGAAAACAAATCTGTATAGGGACATTTCCGTAACTGTGAATTTTCAATACCCCTCCAATCGTGATGGTCATCTCCAGTCGACTAAATGTATAGAGGCTAAGCATAAGAAAACTTTGTAACTTTATTTTAGAACTTTCTCCAACTCTTATTAATATTATTGATTTCTATGACATTTCCTGGCCGGAAAATCACAATTTTAAAATTCGCTAACATTTCCAGTAGCTGAAAGGCATTCTGTATATATTTTATAATATTCTGCTGATTTCGTACAGAAACATTCACTTTGATGGAACTTCATGGTTACTAAGAAACCAGTCAAATGTGAACTGACTGTGTGCTAAACAAGCACAAGCACAAGCGTACAAGCACAATGAAAAAGAAATGCTGCCAACAAACCTTAGAGTTTTTGCACTCAATCTCGCAGAAGTCTTTCTCTGGATCAGTTACTTTGTATCATTCTTCAGACTCGCTTGGGCTGCTCTGTTGTTGCTTTGTAGCGCGTAAGACGCTCCGATGGAAAAAAAACGAGAAACATTGTATCCCAGACACACGTACTCGTATAATAACAAGCTCAGATGGTCTTTTCATAAGATTAGGCAGTTGGCCACCTAGCCAGAGAGATAAACAGTGATTAAGCCTCTAAACTCCTCTAATTTTCAACCTGTTATATGCATCAGTCCTGTATTTGCGTAAGACCGGTGGAGCATCAGAGTCCTCTTCTTATCCCAATTTATCGAGAGCATGAGTTTGATCGAGCGCGGTCCCCATACGTACCGCTGCGGCTCTCCAGCACTAACAGTGATCCACGGCGACCCACTATTTCCAACACTATGGTATTTACGACTTCCTGCATCGCTTTACGTTATTGGTTTGAGGGCGTTGTCATGGCGCTCGCTCCTGCCTCCCGTTAAAGAGCAGTTTGTGTGTGTGTAAATAATAAAGTATACAAATAGACAAAAAGAAAGAAAAAGGAAGTAAAAAATTAAAGGACAGAAAGAAAGATGCCACTCTAGGATGGACTAAGGGAAATAGATTGCTTTAATAAAATAAAAGAGTAGAGATTTCCTGCCAGAAGTGTCTCTTCAGGGTGATATCTATTCTCCATGTTTGGCCTTGTAAAGAAACAAGAGCTTCTGTTGGCAAACCACCTAACCGAGTGGCACTTTTGAGTCGTGGCCTGAAACCCATTTCCTCACAAATGATGTCTGTAAAAGCATATTCCTTAAGGATGAGTGTGGGCCAAAGCCTGGAGAGCCGGTGTAAGATCTGGACATGTTCCCAAAAAACACAGAATCATCTGCTGAAACATGGGACCTGCTCTGAATTTTTAATTATATTACAGGCAACAAGCAGATTTTGTCTCTGTACACCATCATTAAACCCATTGATCTGAAAAACATATTTAGACAAATATTGTTTCTTGATTAAATTACCTACACAGTTTTTTATTGCTCTTAAATTGCCCTCTGCCAGGAAAACATCTATTAATACCTTGATACGCCCATAACAAATGTTCCTCAAATGAAAAATATTTATTCTGAGAATGTTCTGAGAGTGCTGAGCAAATCAATTACAGGGCAACTTTGGTTGAAACAAATTATTTTTTTTAAAACAGAAACATTATAGCTTTTAAGGCTGTAACAATACCAACCAGATACAAGTTTATTCTGAAACAGAGCTGAGAGAAAATGTTTGTATGTGCTTCCACCTGGTGGTACCTAAGCAAAAATGATAGTTTTAAACAAAATTAAGCTTAAATTAATTGTTTAGCAAAACTATTTGTTGTTCTCATTAATAACTGTATTTGAATTGGGATAATGGAAAAGGTGTTTATTTGCTACAAAAGTTTATTTGGCCTATCGTTGAACCACTGTTTTTCAATCTCATTTGCATTAAAACAAATTTAAATAATGGACATTTTGTGCCAAGAATAAAGTCAAGAAGGCCAAATGATGTTGGTTCTTGCATATTTGCATCAATCTAAAGACTTTCAGTATTTACAAACGTACATTTTGGTCTGTCTCTCCTTTTTGTTCAATTTAGTCTCTGGCAAATAATTTTGTATCATTTGATGGTCTCTTTCATACACAATAACAATTTCAAAGCCAGCTTGTTGGTAGCATTTGCTGGGGCATTGTGAATTAGTCTTAACAAGAGAACATACACCTGTGATAGACTGTTCACATATCCAGTGGTGTTTCTCTGCCACAGCTGAGATGGCTCTAGCTCTCCCTGTGACCCTGATTGGGGCTATGCGGTATAGATAATGGTTGAATAGATGGAAGACAACATACACCCCTCTTTGCACCCCAGACTCTAATGTCTCATAAATATGGTGAGTTGCCTTCACGCAGGTTTAACAGGCCGTGTGTCTTGTGTCTGTTAAGTTGGAATGCTTTAAACAATTTCATTGGCTGTAGCTGCAGTTCTCTAAGCATTTGTATCAATTTTGCAGTAGTGTTTGAAGACTGGAGACAAAAACACCTAACAAGACAACAGTCCTTTCTTAATGTTTTTTTAGAACTGCATGACTACATACACCAATTGAATTATAAAATTATCTTTATAACATGAAATCATTTCAAATTGCAGCCAAGTTTATATAAATATATAATAGAAACTAAATATCTTAGTTTTTAATATTTTCACTTTACAAAAAAAAGTTAATTAAATCCTGCGGCTTGAAAAATTACTTTTTAGTACAAATGTCACACAAATGTCAAATGTCACACTGCAGGACCCCGTGCAATTTGTAACAATAACTTAGCCTTTTAGTTAAGTTAATTGTCCACAAGTTCATGTCTTAATATGTATACACTCCTACAATTTTACTTATTTTACATATAAAAGTTATAAAAACTTAACAGATATACACATTTACAATTTACAGTTTTTCTTTAAAAAAAATTGCAGAAACATGTTCAGAGTCATCTTGCATTTTTGAACTCAGATTAAAGCACATTGCTTACCTCCTTTTTCTGGCCTCTCTAACAAGGGCTGAGTGCTCAGGCCACCTAGTTCAAACTGCTTTCAAAAGCAGCACCAATTACTTTGAATGAATGCTTAGCCAAAGAAAGCACTTAATTTAAGCCTTTAGTGTAAGAAGACTGAATAAGAACAATGACCTTGGCAAATTCTTAATGACAGCATAATAATGTAAACTGAAAAGTCAAAGGAGAATGTTTTCAAAAAATAGGACAGCCACTTTATGTTTTTACAGTCCAGGCCAAACAGCCTTTTTGTTGGATGCGTGTTGTTCCTGGAAAAGCGACTGTTGGAACGGGTTTCCTTTTTGTTTGTTTGAATGCTGAAAAGCCCTTGTGCTCTTTTTTGTTGATTTTTTGTAAAGTTGTGCTGCTCTCCGAACCTGTTTTCTTTGTTTTTTCACCAGGAAGAACCAGCCTTATCACAGTGTTGCCAAGAGATTTCACTCTCTCCTCAAGGGGCAGCAGGAGGATAGATGGCTGCTGCGTAATGCGCTGGCCCAGGGGGCTATTGGTCCTGCTTCAGCAAGTGGCAACCCTCCTCCGCAGAAGATGGGTGCTGAGGACAACCCGGAAGCATTTGTCGAGCTGTTTGAGTGCAACGTGAAGGCATGCTGTTATCGGGAGTGTATGAGAGGGGCCGGAGCCTCCTCACCTACAAAGACCTCAAGTAGGTCACCCTGCAGCGGGTGGGCTGCAGCCCTGAACAACATCGCCGGTGCTTTAGATCGCTGACCCTCCAAGAGTGTGCCCACCCATTTGCCTGTTCCCAGCGGCTCCAGACGGGAAGCCTGTCGACAATGATTGTTGCCGGACCAACGTGACGCCGGCAGGATAGTGGATGTGGTGATACTGGAACAATTCTCCCTTTAACTTCCGAAATAGATGGTGGAATGGGTTCAGTGCCATCAGCTAGAATCCCTGGAGGCCGCCATCCAGCTGGCGGAGAACCATTTGGCAGCATATGGGGGGGATTTAAACCACTCTCTCTCTCCAACTTGCTCCGTTTCCCCTGCCTCTCAACCTGTCCCCACTCCTGGCCGGTTCCAGCCCCAAGGATGTGGAAGGAAGGGCCCCTACAAAGGGCCAGGCCTAAAACTGAAGGCTCTGTGCAGTTGGCGATGACAGTTAAAGAGGGAGAGGAACTTGGGCTTGAACTTGATTCAAAGCCTAAAGCTGTGGTTCTGGTCTCCTGTGGAGCTCACCTCTAATTGTCCCAATTTGCAGAGGTTGCTAAGCTACAACAGAAAGGAGGAATTAGAGGCAAAGCTTGAAATAAGCGTAATTGACACACAGTGACTTATCCAGCCCAATAGTCTTAGTCCTTTTTAGTCTTAGCCTTAGTAACTATTCAGACGTCACTAGCCCCTAGACTGACCGCACTAAAAAAAGGTGTTCCAGACCCGATCCAGTGGATGGAGCAGTGCCAATGGGCATTTACCCAGATAAAGGCTGCACTGTGTGACTTGCAGACAGATGCATCAGACAGAGGGCTGGGAGCTGTGTTGTCCCAGGTGGTCGAGGGTGAGGAACGCCCCGTGCTGTATATTAGACAGAAGCTCTCCGTGAGAGAGACAAAATACACAATCGATAAAGAATGTCTGGCCATCAAGTGGGCGGTCCTTACTCTCAGATACTACCTGTTGGGATGGGCTTTCACCCTCTGTTTTGGAACATGTCCTGCTCCAATGGCTCCACTGCATGAAAGATGCCAATGTGCAGATCACCTGTTGGTATCTGGCTTTACAGACATTTAATTTTCAGGTGATCCACAGGCAGCGGGCGCAAATGGCTGTGGCTGACTTTCTCTCCACAGCAATTAACTTATTTTTTTTCACCAGGAAGAACCAGTATTATCACACTTATGTATTGTTTATTATATAGTTTAATTTATTAATTAGAAGCATTGCTTATTTGGTGTATTAATTCAGTGAAGCATCACCTTTTACAATGAGTTGTGGTTAATGTCAGCCGTTAGAGTGTTCACGGATCTTCAGTTCAAATTTTCACAGGAGACAGGAGATCACTCATGTACTGTAAGAATACCCATTTCAACATACTACGATTTGGGACTAATTCCAATTTTGAAAAAGTATTTAGGATGGATACTATGTGAATTGGGATGCAGGGTATATCTTTACTATCCCTCACAGCAATTTAAACAAACATGCAAACTGTCACTGGAGGCTTGAACACAAACATGTGCCTCAGTTTTTCAAATTAGTGAAGAACAAATAGAGAAGTAGTACAGATATGGTATGTTATGGTATTGCAATCACAATCTTTATTTATGTTCTTTGCATTTTCTTTGCACAACTCTACATGCTCTGAGTGGCTGACCAATCACAACAGACTGGCCAAGCTGACAAATCAAAGTACACTTAGCATTTTGTAATGAGGGGCAATAAAGAGACTGGGACTACAACAGAGTACACTAGGGTGTACTCACACTCGGTCACGGTTCGGATTGCCTAGTGTGAGTACACCCTAAGACTAGGGTGAAACAAGGTCTTGCAAAAATGCATATAAGAGAAATAATGTATTTTTTACTTTAAATCATATATATTTATGTTAGCAGATCCCAATAATAAAATTACAAACTTTTTCATGAGCATTGGAGTTATCATATGACTTCAGAAGATGTCTTAGGAGCTTGACAGCTGTGGTCATGAATGAAAAAGACTGTAAAGGTTCTTTGTAATTTCTTCTTTTCAGTTTTGGGTGACTCATTCTTTTAAAAATGATTGCATTTTGTTATATTGAAATAATTTGTGGTAGAATCTGTGCCATGTAAACCACAGTAATTTAAATAAAGTAATTTAAGTTAAATTGAATAACCTCTGGCAGTTGTTGCCTCTTTAAAGGCAGCTGACTGAACACAGCCCTGAAGGAAATGGGATGCTCTATGTCTATATTTGCTTTGCTCCCTACAGGGTAATCCCTTATTCATAATCAAACAACTCACTGTCCAAATTATTTTTCAGCAGTTCTATTGCCTTGAGCAATAAAACTGCTGCAGTGCTTCTGTGTTCAATGGTCCAAGCATTAAATGGACAGAACCCTGTTGTTTTTGTCTGTATTATTTTTTATAACCTTTTAATCTGAAATTTGGAAGGACCAAATTGTTAGTAAAAGCTTTTAACAAAAGCACAACCAAAAATGCAAGCATTTGAACAACTGTTGGTCCTTCCAATTGTCGTTCTTTGGTGGCCCAACTTTTGATTCCCAGATTGGATGTTTATTTTCTTTGTATTAATTATGTTTAATTAACTAAATAATTTAAAGCTTTCCCAGAGTTGGACCCCCTTTAGCCTGCAGAACTGTGGGCTAGACCTGGATTCCAAAAGTTGCTGAAAACATTCTAGATTTTATTACTTATTCACACTTATTTAACACTTATTTACATGCATATGTGCTACAATCAATGGGAACGTTGTTAAAAGCATCAGTTCCTGCATAACAACCTATTAAGAAACAACATTATAAAGTATTACAGAGGATTGATTGCAAAAGCAAACAGGAGAGGAGTGAGTCTTTTTTTTGTTGAAAGCAGCATAGAGTGCTCATAATTATACAACACAAAAGAGACTAGTTGGTAGGAAAATATCTTCACTTCTCCACAGGGTATCTGTCAAGGCTAGTTTAATTCTCTAGGAACATTTTTTAGTTAAAAATATAGATGTCTGTAGTAATTATGAAGGAAAGTAATTTGGAGTTAGTTTTGTTACAGCCTTCCAGTGAGGGCACTTTAACATATTTAGTGGAGTTCAGCCTACAATCATAAAACAAGTTTTATACCATTTGACAGAAGGTGGCACTATAACAGCAATCAACATGGAAATGCATGTAACCTTTATTCAATGTATGCATTCACTTATTGGGTCGATTCATGAGTTTACCTATTGGGTAAATTGCAATAGAGGAAGAATTAAGGATGGAGAAGGGATGCTAAATGGATCGTTAAAACTTGATGATCAAAATTGACTTCTGAGCTGTGAGAGACTACTTCAGATTGCTGTCATTTTCTTATATATTGTCACATTTTGGCAGTGTGTGGGATTGTTTCTTGTCTGCCTGAAACTTATGATCTTGTCAGTCAAGTCTGTAAAATATAGATTTAAAAATTATCTTTCTGTTTTCAGTGTCATGAGAAGATTCTATAAACTATGTGTAGGTCATAAATCATTTATTAAACACATACTACAGTATAGTATATTGCATATTAGAATTGGCATGACAAACACAAGTTATAGTAAGCAGCATCCAGTGGACAGCAGCTTACTGCTTAAGGAGGTCATTAGCTGAATACAAAGAATACAAATACCTAATTCATACACAAGCCCAGACCTCACAAACGAGTTAGCCAGTCATCAATGTAGCTTAATCATGGCCACCCCAAAGTCTCAGCAATATCGCCAATATTTCTCTTCTCTGTTTATCTCACGTTTTGGGTGGAAGCATCAGTGTGTGTCTCCTTAACTTTAGTTTAGCAAATCTGCTGATTGCTCAGATGAGTTAACAGACTTTTTTTATCAACAAGATGGCATGGAAATTAAATCAAGGCACTAAATAATGACTTACATTTGCAGTTGTTTACAATCTTCAGATTGTCAGGCTCTGAGAACACTGACAGCACCATAAATTGAATCAGCAACAAATTGATTCATTTGATTTAGTTTGCGTCATGGAAATAAAGACTGATTATCTGTATTATTTGCCTGACTAATAGTGTTTGAACTACAAGCTTTGTGCCATTTCATCATTTTGCTTTGCCTGAAGTGTTTTACAGATGGCTTCTTTAAACATGCTGTATAACATATAGCCATATACACATTTACTCTTTGCAGATGTTTGTGCAACCCATGACCCACAACAAACCCTGAAACATGACCATCATATAGACAACAGCAAACTTGCACAACTTTATCCTGAGACCAACAACTCATGTCCTAATTTCTTTAAGGCACATTAAGTAGTGTTTCATCATTGAAGAGAAAGATGCACAAGTTTATACTCAAAGTTGTTTTGGTACAGCAATGAGCTTCTCATGGTTCACAAGAGAGGTGTTGAAAAAGTATACCATATACACATTCTAGGTGGTCAAAAAGCACACAGATCATCACAGATATGTTAGGGTCATAAAAGGAGAGAGAAATAAAGCTTATTAACCAAAACTCCCCCAAGGAGGACAAAACAAGTAACGAAACCAAACTAGAAACAGGAAATAAAAACACAGGAATCAGACACTCAGGACTCAGGGAACAAAACACAACAGAAACAAAAGACATTAAACAAACCGGCACAAGGGCATTAAATAGGAAAGAAACTAAGGCTGTCAGGTTTGTGAACTGAAGGAACTCAGGCGCAGACAGCGGTACACAAATGAAACTTTATTAACAGATAAAATAAATGAGCCGGACACGGCAAAAGGGCGCCACAAGAGGGCGACAAGAACTAAACAGAATCAGATTAAGTAAATAAAAGAAATCAAAATGCACAAAATCAAGACTAAAGAAAATAATGATCTAAAGGGGTAAAGAATACAAACAATAATAAATAAACACTAAGAATACAAGAGAAGAAAAAAGAATGACTGATTAATATATATATATAAATAAATAAACAATAAACAAAGCGGCGACTAAGGACTAAGACAACGGACAAGACAGGGAAACACTCAAAACAAAGGAACAAAGACAGGAACAAGAACTATAACAAATAATACAGAGGCGACAGAACGGAGACTTTAAACGGAGAACGTACCACAGATAACAATAAACTAAAGCAGCGAGTAGCAAAGACTAGTGACAAGACTGAGAACTACATGCAACGAGGAACACGCTATAGAAACAACATGAACCAGCACAAGACAACAGACACTAGGGCAATAAATACAAATGGGAAACAATGACAAACAGGTGCGAGACATTAACTGAAACAAGCAAACAAGGAAACAAGCAGGCGGGGTGATGACGTAAGACCGGAGAGCACATGGCAGATGTAAATACAATGAAGCCATGTGCTTCCACACATAACGCACACAGAGCGCGAGTCTAGACTCCGACTCTAACCAGTCTAAGCCCCGCGCCCTGACACGTAACAGACTGTGTCAGATTCCTGGCAAAAAACGCGATCTCTAAGACTAGGCAGAAAGCCAGGATCCTGACAAAGGCAGGTAAAAACGGCAAAAAGGTGAGGGGAATAAACTGAAAACGGGATTAACAAGGAAACAGGGGGATGGGGACAAGACACATGTAAACAAACAGACCCAGAGCCTAACCTGTCTAGATCAAGTTTAGATCTTGACCCCAAGAAACAAGAACCACAACTAGGATTGAGTCAGGATCCAGACATCATGCTCTGACACAAAACACGTGCAATGTCAGGATCCTGGCAAGAGAATCTAGGAAGAATCTCAAGACAAGAAGCCAGGACCCTGACAAGATATGTCTGAGCTACACATGTCATGTTGGCATCAATCAATGACCATCAGTTCAATGGCATTAGTAACTGTCTTTGCATCAAATACTTTTAGGTCTGAAAGACCCAGAAATGCTCACATCTCTTTTTACTTTGTATGAGCTCTGTCTTGTCTTGCTTTGTCTATTTCTTGCCTCATCTGCTATAGCTAGCAGCATTTCCCAACTTTAGACATGTGAAGAAAAGTAAAAATGTATTTTATATAAAATATAACAACGCTATTCATTATCTGGTCTGTCATATTAACTTGTCGCATCATATTTTTTCTGCATAGCTTTATATTTGAAAATATAATTTATATAATGGAAATGAACACTGGATAAAGCTAAAGCTAGCTCGTAAAGTTCACAGCCTCACTACTCTGAATACTGTAATGTGTAATTGTGCATGTTTTCAATTCAGACTCTATTTCCCATAAGCTCCATACTTAGGACTGATTACTTCCGGTTGCTTTACTTGTATCCCATTAATCACTCTATTTAAGCTCACATGTTGTATCACTCAGTGTGAAGTTTTGTTTGGCCCTGGATGATATTTCTGAGCATTTTCTACTTCTGTTTTGTTCACCTGTGTTTGAGGCAGAGGGGTTGTCAGGAGCAGAGGGTCACGGATAAAGGGGAGAAATCATCCTAGGAAAAATTATACTGTAGTTTTCTTTAATAGCTTTGAAAGATAGGTCACTTTAGGTTAGGTTGACAATATTTAAATTCAGACCAACAGAAACTGGCAAAAGGGGAAAAAAAAACTTGTCCACTAATGGAAAGACTGGCAAAAAGAAAAACGAATGTGTCAACTTGACACACTTAGGAGCCCCAAATACCTCTAATACTTCAGAAAAATCGTATTTTGTTCATCATGTCCTTGGCATCAGAACTATTTCCACTTGTAAACGTAGGTTTGTAGACTAGGCTTTGGATAAAAAGTTCATAGGCTTTTAAATTAAAGTGTCTGCTAAATGAATAAATGTAAACAGCATACTGCATAATAGAATTGGCATGACAAACATAAGTAATAGTGGATATCTACTGTTTTCTGATGGGCTACACCAAAATATCCATGCAGTCATGCATGGACAGTGAGGAGAGTAGTTAGTAAACCCCCAGGAATAACATGCTAGATCCCGCAGAATATAATTCCAGGATACTTTATCATGTGTTCTGTCCCCTAGCAACCCATCGGAGGGGTTAAGCTTGGATTATTTTTTTAATCCAGCAGATTTTAGAGTGTATAATAATATACTTTTTATAGACATTGATATAACTTCAGATATTTAATTGGTTGCTATATAACGAATTAGATACAATTAAAGATTTGATACAGTACGTGTCTGAATAGCACTTTGTTATATTTTTATAATGTATAGTATGCCACCTTAAAACGTTTGTTTAGCATATTACTGTTACACAATAAAAAACAAACAGAATAAAATAGAATTGTTAGGTTTTGCAGACAAGAACCCAAGAGCAAACAGCGAATACACGAAACAAACTATTTAAACAGAAACTGAAAACACAAGTCCAAACACAGGCTTACTTAGATCGCACTTGAATTGCCCACAAGAGGGCGACAAAGTAACTAAAACAAGTTCAGGTTAAACAAACATAAATTAAGACGAACATACCCAGGGGTCGGTTCTTCGTACCTCGCTAACTAAGTTAGCTGGATTTGAGTGTTGACGATTTCGCATGATCTTGGATCGTTCGGTTTTTCGACGCTCATCCGGGACTTGCTGTCATAGCAACAGATCCGTAAGCGTAAACCTGCTCGGGAGCAGACTTACTTTATGTAAACAGGATTAGATCGCGGCCACTCAGTTATGTCCGCTTCATTTATACGGAAGCAACAGCGATATTTGCCCAATTAATTTTGTACTATTATATTACAAGTCAAAGATGACCGCGCATATATGTGATGCAGGGTTTTTTATAAAAACAAATGCAGTCTGTCTTTTGAAAAGTGCATATGTCACGTAAACATAGTTCGTGTAACACTGTTTTTCCATAAATAAATATTATCAATGTAACTAAAGACAATGCAGTATTTGATTCTCTTATTGATTTCGTACATACAGAAACATACAGGTCATTTTCTAAAAAAGGGAAATGTACTATTAATCATTCTATTTCATGTATTTGATTTCAGATTTAATTTATATTCTAGAGTAGTAATAGTACATTACTTTGTGTAATCAAGATGAGAGACCACGGCTATAAAAGCGAAGGTGGATTTGGGAAGTCTGTCGCAGCCATGTCCTGTCCGTTTGTACGCGAGCAACCCATTGCGGAAGGTGCAAGGTTGATAAGGAGTTTTCGTAATTCAACGTATATTGCGGGATAGACAGGATCCTTTAGCGCAGCGCGACAGTGTGCTCATAGAGAGATATCGTTTTTCCCGTGAGGGTATTATTTACTTAACC